>WOGL01001196.1:0-11976 GCA_015342145.1 Leptinotarsa rubiginosa
CACTTCCTTTGAAGTTTCAACAGCTTTTGATGTGTGCCTGAATCAGAGCTACCTACAGTTCAACAACAAATTCTATAAACAGGATTCAGGTTTACTAATGGGCTCACCCCTTAGTCCACGGCGTATTGGGACGATTGATGAGATAAAAACCGAATCGCTGAGAGAGCTCGAGGACATACCAAAAAGTGCATATCAGAACTGCTCCAAAGATTGGAAAAAACGCTGGCATAAGTGTATTACATCTGAGAGGGAGTACTTTGAAGGGGACAAAAAAAATTGATGATTAGATAAGTATTTTCAAAGAAAAAGGAAATTTTACCTCTTGTTTTGAACATACAGCGTATATTAAGTTTTCATGCGTATCTGTTTCAATTCCATTATGGATGTTTGGATTAAAAACAGAGAGAAAAAGTGATTAGTTATTCTAGAAGGATTTTTTCTTCCGTTTTGTATCTGAAAGAAATTTCTGTCCATCATCTGCACATATTTTTCATATATTTTTCGTAAGTTTTCTACTTTTTAGTAGCTAACAAAAGGTTAGTTTTTTCTCCAGAAATTATCGTATAATTTTTAAAAGTAAAAGCAAAGCAAATTTAATAAAATTATCGCTTTCGTATGTACATTTCAATCTTTATATCGAAACCGCGAATTCTGCAAAAACTTATCTGCTTCTCAACGTATATAAACTGGACGATTGCCCATGATCTTCACATTTAGTCGACTCAATTTGTGTCTACAACATGAAGTCGAAAATTGTCTTCTTCCTCCTAGGTAAGTTCTTTTCTATACATAATTAAATCGATTATTTTTTGAAGTAGCGAAATTATTTGGTGTTTGCGTTTATTGGTTTCATTTTAATTCTGTTCAGTATACTAAAAATTTCTAAAATTTTCATCTTCCATGTGATGTCAATTTCCAAAATTGTACCTTTCTTATAATATCACACCACTATTTTTCAAAATACTTCTGGTTGAATAAAAAATACTTCGTTATATAATTATAATGCATTGATTATTGTTAATTTTCATTCGATAAAGGTGAACTGATTCACCCACAAAACAGAAAAGTTTTACTTATGATGAACTTGATTAAGATAATGCAATTCAAATTCGTTGGAAATAATATCGGCAATTTTGTTTTTATCATTCATATTTAAAAAAAATATTTGAAAAACCATGAATTAATGAGAAAACATAAAAATAAAATTTGTAAATTAACAAAAATACCATGTCGAAGAAGAAGGAAACATTAAGCAGGTTCTCTTTGTTTGAAAAAATCTGTTTAAAATCTGTTTTTCCGGTACCCACCGGTCGCCCCCCACGAACTCTCAGAAGTCGAAACTTGTGCGAGGTCTCACCTTTTAGCGTGTGATTCCTGATATTTGACATCAACAATATTTAGAAATAATTAGATACATCTTCAGTTACTCTGGAAAATATATTCAGAATATTCTTATTTCGTATTTTCTTTCAAATTTTCTGAATAAAATGTAACACGAGAAATGTTCAACAGAACAGATTGACAGAACATGGAGTACATGTTCAAAAAAAAAGCACCGTTCTACATAAAACATTTTCAAATGGTAATTGAGAAATAAGTAAAGAATTTCTCATATAACTTGTGAGAAAAAAGTATTTCAAAATTTGGAGTTATTTTCTATTTGGTCGATATTAGTGTTCTGATAGAACGGTGATAATTTAACAGTTTGAAATATATCCTAATATTCTAGTTGAACTTGAATGTATTTGTTTCTTTTCTGAACTGAAAAGCTGCAGATAGTTGAGGAAAAAAATGGATGTATTCTTCTGTCGAGTTGAATAATGACTTGGAATATTTTTTAAGTACTTATTCATATTGTTTGTATCCAATTATACATTTAAAAATATTTTTACAATATATCTAATTGCAATTATTTTTCTATATTTGTACCTACTCGTATTTATCAAATCACTCACTCATATATTTCAACCAAAGATAGTTTTCAATCAAGAGAAATAACGCATTCTCTAAAATATGTTTTAGAGAATTTCGAATTTTCAAAATATATAAAGAGGAATAGAAAATGTAACGTGTATAAGGATTTGGGAGTCCATAAAACCGCATTTTTTACGTGAAAATGTGACATAACTTTTCATTATTGCTTATAATTTGGTGAAAAATTCAATGAAAAACTGCTTTATCATACAAAATATGCTGCTGTCAGCAAGGCAGCAGTGAACTAACCGTACATGGACCACAGCAATCGTTATAAAATGCCGTACAGGGTTCAGGGCCGGATTTAGGGGAGGGCAGGTGAGGTAAAGAACATGCCTCAAAACGTCTCCTGTTGTAGAGGATCCACTTCTCACAAGTGACGATCTTATCCAAAAAAAGATCGTTTTGGTTTCGCAAAAGCAACAATTTTTTTATGATTTTTAATTTAGTGGAAGAGCTTCATGAAGCAAAAGCCGAATCAATCCCTCTACGAAACCCTTCATCACTTGGAAGGATCGATCGCAGCTTGAGAAATGGTTCTTATGGAGATTCTGTGAAACATGTTCTTCCTTAAGAATCAGTAGAGAGTTGTCCTGAAAATCTCGAGAAGAAAATTGCAAACAAAAATTTAACAGAATTACCATTATATTTCTGGAGTTTCCTGCCGATGTGAAGTATATCATTGAGAGAGAGTCCTGCAGGAGATTTCACCGACGCATCGAATACCACCACTCTTAACTTAGTGACTGAACTATTGGGGTTGAAAACACAATGATGGGAAATATAGAAAAAAAAATTCAAATAAGTTGGGAAGGTCCACTGCCTCCATGTGATTATTTATTAAGTAGTCTTTTATGAATTAGCTATGACAGGAGTGCAGTAAGTAATTATCCAATGCATTTTTTTTCAAAGATTTAAAACGCGATAATGCTTGAGAGGGTGTATCTCCAAAAAAGTGTTCTTGAATTCGAAAAGACTACCACTGGTGAGTCTAGAGTAACTCTGCTTGAATAGATCTTCACAGTTTTCATCATCTGGAGGAATTGGATATTTTTCTGAGATATTTTCTATCTCCCAAAATTTTTTCAAAGTTTTTTCTATAAGGAAATCATTAATAGACAAAAAGGAATTGACGGATGACGAAGTGTCTGACTCATACTTTCCCACTACTATCCATGCAAACTCGGTATCAACTGCTCGTTGATTTTATCAAAGACTTCACCCTGTTTCAAAATCATAAGAAATATATCTGCACCTAGTAGCATATCTATTTGACTTGAGATGTTGAACTAATTGTCAGCTAACTGAAGGTTGGCAAGGTATGAGAGAGAGCTTACAGAAAAGGTGCGCATAGGAGTGTTGGCACATATTTTTCTCAAAATCACAGCATCAATATTAAAAGTGGGGCTTGATTTTTGATGAGGTCTGATATACAGCTTGAAGCTGATGCACGCGTATATGCTGAACCATTGATATCGAGAGAAATTTCAGATCGAGGTAATGCTAACCTTTTAGAACTTTTAGAACCTGGAAGAACAAAGAGAGCTAGCTCTCTTTGTTCTTCAACTACATGGCTTTTACCGGTAATCCATAATTTTGAAACAAATAACGATTTTCAGTGAATTTCAATTCAATAATCTCCTTTATATTCAGTGAGGAGTCAACCTCTTTTAATGTAGTGAGTTGTTTCATTGAATTGACATGTTTCAATTGTTTAAATGTAACATTCTTTTCGACACGGCCATCCTCACTAACACTTTTCCTTGAAGATGATAATGAATTTCATCGAAATATTGAAATAATTTGTGTTATAAGAGTACACTTCCGTTCTGTTGATCATCCAAAGATATTTTCCAGGTTTTTTTCTCAACTAGTCAGCAAAGACTGCGTTTCACTGGAATCAATTCAAAAACTTACTGCATGAAAAAATAATTATTTGAACTAAGAATTGGCAAATATCAATTGTTTTACAAAAACAACCAGCGTCGAATAAAACGCTAATAATAACAATCTCACGAACAAGAAAAAGAAAAGAGCCATCCGCCTGATTGGAGACACGAGCATCACTTGCAACCTCGATAGCCTGGAACATCGAAGAAAAGTTGGAGATTTGTCTCTCTTTTATAGGTACTTTCACGGAAGGTGTTCAAGTGACTTGGACACATTTGATTCCAACAAGAGCGGTACATATCAGAAATATGCTACGGACTGTTGAGGTTCAACTCAGTACACCTCTTGAACTCCACTCTTCATTTGGAGAACTGAGTATATGTGGAATCACTTCCTTAGTGCTTTGTCCTTAAAAAATTATATTTTTTTTCCAAACAATCGTCACTTGATATGACCATAATAGAGTTTCATACTCTTGATTATTTCGTTTCTTTGTTTCTAGTGGGCATCGTCTGTGGCCATCCTGGAACATCCTGGGACACTCCAGGATGGGAAAGCGACCAAGAATATATCTACCAAATCAATGGACGAACATTAGCTAGGCCATATGAGACATCAGATCAATATTCTGGTATCTTGATAACCGCAAATCTCAAAATCCAACCAAGGTCTGATGGAAAATTGCAAGGTTTCATTTCGGAATCCAAATACAGCCACGTTCATTCAAAATTACCTCATGGGTTTAACAGTTTCATTCCCGAATCTGAACTGGTTTGGAGACCTTTGGATTTATCTTCAAAACCTTTCCAGATTGAAATGGAAGGAGGAGTCATTACTGACCTCATTGTCAGCAAAGACATGTCAGAGTGGCAAGCCAACATCTTGAAAGGAATTGTGAGCCAGTTCCAATTGAATACCAACGCCAGAAATCCATCTGCCGGTTTCCAGCAAAGCTTACCAGACGGCGAGAAAAATTCTGCTATTTTCGTAACAATGGAGGACACCGTTTCTGGAAAAACATCGACTCTGTATGAAATCAGACCACTACCTAAACACGTGATTCAGTATAACAAACAAGAGTCCAAATATCTGGATTTCGTAGGTGATGGTGACGTTATTGAAGTTGTTAAACACAAAAACTACAGTGAACACATGGAACTTCCCTCATACTTTTATGGATTTGGAGGTATGGAATTATTCAGAGGATTTGCAGGAAAAGCCGCAACTAACAATATGGGCCGCTTCATCACCAGAGATACCATAAGCCGGGCCGTACTTACAGGTTCATTGAGGGAGTACACCATACGTTCTTCTGTAACTACAAATAAAGTTTTTGTGAGTCCTAACATGTACGAAGCACAGAGAGCATCAGTAATCAGCGTCATGAACGTCACCTTTAAATCTATGGGAGCTCAGGCACAAAGCATCCCAGAGGTACCTAGACCCGTGAGACTTGGTAACCTGGTGTATACCTACACCACTCTTTCCCAAACTGATGGAGTTCACGAAAAACAACCCTACTACAAATCCAAAGATTTTGAGTCACAGTATTCCGCGAGCAACTTTTTGGCTAGAGACAGACGAGAAGGTGAAGAATACCATGAAAAAGGTTATAAAAGCTACAAACTTACGAAACCAAAATTGAGTGAAGCACCACGGAATCCCTTCCAGCCTTTTTCATCGGGATTCAAAGGAAAGTCCATTAAAGAAAAAATAAATGTGGTAGAGAGTGTGCAAAAGTTGGCTATGGAAATCGGCAATAGCGTTGAGAATTCAGGATGTAGCGAAAACGAAAAAGATTTGGATAAATACGTGATGCTGATCTCCCTGATAAGGATAATGAATTTCAAAGAAATTGAATCTACAACTAGTGCTCTTTATAGTAATGCTGTACAAGGTCCAAAACGAGCCACTTGGAGCATTTATCGAGATGCACTCTCTCGGGCAGGCACCGGACCCGCTCTGCTTTGCATCAAGGAAGCCATCGAAACGAACAAGCTCAAAGGGGAAGAAGCCAGTTCTGCCATTTCCACCATGGCTAACGCCATTCGTGAACCAACTCTGGAATATATGAAGGATTTCTTCGAGCTCATCAAGTCACCGCAAGTTCAGTCAGAGTGGCCTTTGAACGATACCGCTCTGTTGAGCTTCACTGACCTTATTCGTCGGGTATACTTTGAGGAGCAGTTCTCAGACAATCAGTACCCTGTGAAGACTTTTGGCAAGTTCAGAAGCAAAGAAGGAGAGAATTTCGTTGAAGAGGAAGTCATTCCATACCTCAAAACGCATTTGAATGAAGCAATTGCTCAGGCTGAAACTCACAATATCCATGCTTTCATCCGTGCAATAGGCAACACCGGTCACCCCTATATTTTAACTATTTTCGAACCATACTTGGAAGGTGGCAAACAAATCTCTCAATTCCAACGGTTTCTAATAATAATTTCTTTGGAAAAGCTTGTGATGACCCATCCAAAACTCGTACTGCCTGTTCTCGTTAAAGTGTACCAGAATCCCGGGGAAACACCAGAAGTACGAATGGCATCAGTGTATCAAATCATGCGTTGTTCCCCAGAAGCAGAAGTTCTCCAATTGATGGCTTCGTACACTAATACTGATCCTCAAGAACGAGTTAATGCCGCTGTCAAATCTTCAATCGAAAGTGCAGCTAGATTAGAAGGGCCCGAATTCCATACTTTGTGAGTATCAATTTATCATTTCAAAAACTTGTGTTTGCCAAAGAGAAATGGCTTCATTTAGAAATCGATCATCTGTACACTAACCGTAGTCTCTTATAATTAGATAGCTATAGTCTATATAAAAAACTAACATATAGATTAGACGAAAATGATTACGCACAATGGAATGACTTCCAGAGAGGAATGTTTCGGATGATTGAAACGAAATATATCAGGAAAATGTGTACTTTGAATAAGAAACTCGACACCCTTATATCTAGGTTAGGTTAGGTCAAATTCGACCTCCACCGCAACTTGCAAGGGTTTGTTGTGGCTCATTCTTATATCTAAGAATGAACCAACAGAAGCCACTCCGAAAGTCATAAACATTATCGAAAACCATTCCTCATAATCGTTTGATAAGGAAGAGATCAACCTTTTGAACAACGGTTTAAAATTTGGCATAACGTCTTCCGAGAAAGTCCTGAAGGATATCGTTGCTAGTGTTGAAAGTTCGATTCAATATATGACTGATTTCTCGCAGGGACTAGTTCGAGAGAAAGTCACGAATCAAATTTCCAGGAACCTGCAAACAGATAAACCGAAACATCTAATAAATGACGATGAAAACCAAAATAAACTTATCAAAATATTGAAAGACACAGCCGTCTTTTATTTGAAAGCCAACAATGGCAACAAAGTAGTAATTCTGTATAAATCGGACTACTACGAAAGGGTCAATACTCTCATCTCTAACGGATTGTATGAGAATTTGTCCAGGAACTCGTTACCAAAGATGATTGCCGAAGTAAAGTACGTCCTCAAGAAATACGACAACATACTTACTCCTTAACTGAAACGGAACTTACAAGTTTCCAACCCAACGGTGTCAAAACTATATTGCCTCTCAAAAATCCACAAACCGACAGTTTAGTTTATTTTTCTCTTGAAGATGATCACTTGATGATCGAAACACGTATCGAGGTGTTAAAATAAAGGTTTGGTGTTGGAAATCTGGGAATCTGCTTGATTCGTTCAAATTACCCATTCACTAACTAGGACTTTTGGCTAGTATTCTAGCACACTTAATTACCTTAGCAGTACATTTGATAATATTAATAGCACCTGCTTCGTTTTACTGTCTGGTTTTTGGATTACGAGTAGTAATTTGACCACTCTTTGCATTCCAACTTGAAATCATATAATGAAAATGGATTTCGTAATTGAATAGTGAAAAATATTACATACTCTATGTTCTGTGTTTATCATTGCGCTATATTTTTCAGGAGCTACGCAGCGCAAACTGCTTTGCCTCTTCTAACTAAAAAAGTGTATAACCTGCAGTTTGGAGCTAACCACCTTCGCAGCTATGTCGACGAGGAGTTGAAAATGTCATACAAGCAGAATGCTCAGAGTTTCGGAAGCGACGACGCATTATTACCAAAAGGTTTCAGATTCACATTACGAGAAAATTTGAACGGTATGAAAACCAGATTGGGAAATGTTCAGTCATTCGTATCAAGTACTGAAGAGTTAATACATGTATTTGCCAAACACTACGCGAACTACCAACGAAAAGAGAAAGAACAGGAGGAACAATTCCCAGTGCAACAACGGTACCCCTGGTCCAGCGCCTACATAAATGATATTCTGTACCTAAAACCAGCAGAACGTGAACAGCTTGAAGGAACTTTGTTGGCACAAATTGGTTCTTACTACAGAATGTTTTCTTTTGACAACTTGACTATTGCCCGATTCCCTGAAGGTGAGTATCTGTAGTTTTCAATACAGACAGTTGATAACTCTATTTCACTTTTCGCAGCTATCCGCGAATTGGAGGAGAAACTGAACAGAGGCATGAACTTCGACAGGATCAATGTGATGAACGACAAAGAAATGACCGTTTCCTTCCCAACTGAAATGGGTGTGCCTTTCATTTTCACCCGTGATACACCTATCATGATAAAGGTTCAAGGAAAGATCTCCGCTGTTTCAACCCCCAAATTGTACCAATCAAGTGGAAGAGTTTCCAAACCAGACAGTGTACGTGTGAATGCAGATATGAGTATCATTGTTTCGAAAAAGATTCAGAGCCGCTTGACAATTACTACACCTTTCGACAGCCATCAGTTCATATGTGGATACGACAAACATTCTCAAGTATACTTACCCATTAGTGGTAACCTAGAAATTGATATTAAGAACATGGAAACTCGAATGGAACTCGTACCCAAGAAAACTGAAAGTAAATGCAATCTCTACCACCACGCGACATGGCCATATACCTCAAAGAATGAAATTGTCAACTTGGAACCACTATCTTCTCAGTCCAATACAAAAGTCATCAAACCAGATGAATATAGTTACCGATATGAAAGCAAATTCGGAAAGAAAGAGACTGGAATGGTATTCAAAGTTGAAATCCAACACGAAAGAGGCTTCCTGAACAGTGCTTCCCTTTGGCAACTTCTCACTCAAAGAAACTTCATATCTGGCATGTCCAAATTGTGCAATGACAACACTATTCAATACAGTCAGTTCGCAGTATCATATCTTCCAAAAGAATCCCCCATTCGCAAAGCTGTTTTCCGTTTGGGATACAAACAGCAATACACATCTGAAAGTGAGCCTGAAACGTACTCAAAATTCAGTTTGGATAACTACAGCAAATCCTCTGATCGTCAGCAGAAAATGATGGACATAGTTTCAGCAGGAATTGAAAAAGTGATGGCTCGCTCCATCGATGTTTCCGCAGATTTTCACGGAGATCACACCATGAAGTACGTTCTCACCGGAGCTGTTGGTAAAAGTAACATGGACCCCAAATCTCACATCATGGTATCTTACAAGAACAGCTCTGACAGCTTCTCAGCGGAATCGTATGAAGCACATTTCACTGCTAAGAGCTACATACCAAATACCAACGCGCTTAACATGGATTACGCTTTTGATACTGAACCAGTAGCCGATACAGATGTGGAGTTCAGATTTGGACCATCCCAAGAACCTTTCTCCAAAATCGATGTTCAATTCAGACTCCGCAGGAGTGAAGAACGTAAACAGTACTTGAAAAAGCTTCCAATGTACAGCCAATGTAGAAAAGAAATGAAGAATGGAAATAACCAAATGCCAGTTTGTGTTAATATGACCATGTCTGCTAATCTTCTGGACAATATCACCATGCACGTTGTGTCCAAAAACTTGAGGCCAGAATCACAAGAAGCGATTGTCACATTGTACGAAGCCATACGGTTCTACTACCTTCCAAATCTTAGAATATCCAGAAGGCAATCATCGCTGAGCCCCCATGAAGTGATGATGAAAGCTCGATTCCATCCTGATTTGAAATTCGTCAACGTCTCCATAGAAACCCATACTCAAGAATCCAACATTACAAACATTCCAGCTAGCGAATTAGCCAGAAAAACATTTGTTTCTCATCCAGTATTCCACATAAAGTCCCGTTACATGAGCCACTTTTTCTCCAACGAATACTTCAGACGTAAGTTTTTGAAAACTTAAGTTATTATGAAAATTTCATTGAGCATTTCTCCCAGTTCAGTTGATTGAGAACTGCTATTCAAAATAAATGATTAATTATTATTTTCAATTAATAATTTTCGGGTACCAGAAAAAAACATCAGTCATATCATGAGTAATACAATGAGTAAAAAAGACATATTTGCATTGAAAACTCTCTTCTATGCAAAAGTGTTGCCAGTTTCTTCAATTCTGTAAGCACCACACAAGAGTAGAAACAAAATTATTTCATTTGAGTTTGTTATGTCTTGACCTCTACAATTGAAAATTTGCATAGATATTCCTCTAACCAGTTCAATTTATTTTTCAGCAATGTGTGTTGTTGACAGAAGCAAGGTGGTAACCTTCAGTAACCTAACTTATCCAGCCAAAATCTCCAAACATTGGACTGTGATGCTCCAGTACGTTCCCAAAGAATCCCGCCTTGAACCGCAACATACCATCGAAACACAACTGAGGTCTCAACTAGAGAACTATGCTGTTCTCGTTCGCCAGGATGCTGATTCGTCCAAGAAAAACTTCAAGATCACCGTCAGTTCACCGCAAACGAACTTCAAAGTAGTTGATATTGAACTGAGAAGCAAAGCTCAACCAAGAGCTTCAGAACCAAGAGTGCGAGTGATAGTCAATGGAAAAGAAGTAGCAATAAACGAAAATGAGAGCTACGACATGCATGAGAACTACATTCAAATCTATGCTATACCAAACAGAGAAGTCAAGGTGGAAATATTGAATGCATTCTACATGGTTTACGATGGCGAACGTGCAAGGCTGTCTATCACTGACCACAAGTTCAAGGACTCCACTCGCGGAATATGTGGACAGTTCAACCAGCAGAAAAATGAAGATTTCCTCACGTCTGAAAACTGCATTGCTCGAGATCCCTCAAAATTCGTCAAGAGTTTCGAAGCTGAAGGAGAGGAAGGAAAGAAAGTAAGGGATGAATTCTCGCAGAAAACAATGCAGTGTGTGGAGAGAGAAATTCCTTCATATGTTGACGTAGTAAGCAATGATGTGGGTTATTCGAGTTACTATTCTAACCCCTCTAGCCACCACTCTAAATGCACAGTTTTCCAGACAAGATACGTTCAACAGAATGGAGACATTTGTTTCACGATTCGCCCTTTGCCAGTTTGCAGCAGTCATTGCCAAGCCAGCAGCTACGTCAGCAAAAATGTACCTGTTCATTGTGTACACAAATCGCACGCGGCTGACTTGTGGAAATATCAGATCGACAAAGGATCCAGCCCTGACTTCTCTCACAAGGAACAACATAAGTCAATCTCTATGAGAGTTCCCCAAAGTTGTTCAAAATAGATAGTTGACAAGAATGTTATATATAATGTTTTCCAATATATAACATGTATTATTTTTAACTTAGGCGCAATCGAAAAATGTAAAAAAAAATAAAAAATAAATTACTGATTCACGTAATATGTCCGTTTTTTATTCTTAGTCATAATGCAAATTGATGAATTGTCCTCTTTGCAAAGAAATTAAAGTAGTATGAGATATACTCATAAAAAAGTGGTGAATCAAGTGAATAATGATACAATTTCAATTGTGTGAATCACGAGAGTTCCTGATTCTCAAGCTAAAGCATATCTGATCCATTTATATATGGGCTGTAAAATGTTCAATCATCTGGATGTCTCTCTGGAGAATGCATCAAATATAAAACTGAAACACTAGTTGCTGAAAAGTATTGTAATACGAATACTATTATGAAGTTTTTGAGCTGATTTTATATTTTCAGTATTTCTTAGTGAAATTCTTACAAGACGTGCTTTTACAAGTGTAATAATTTTTTTTGTGCCTTGGGAGCTGTCTGACTTGTCCATTTAGACCAAGTCTCCAGAAAACACTGCAGCCTCTTGGGCTTATTGCGTTTATT
>WOGL01001197.1:0-11978 GCA_015342145.1 Leptinotarsa rubiginosa
TTTACCATCACCAAATTCATAATTACCCCACTAGGAGGAATTCTAATTTATATGTATGTGTTTGAACTTTACACGATCCATGAACTCCTTATTCCACAAAGGACTATTGGACTACAATAACCTCCCGCTTGAGATAAAACAAAGTGAATCTATTATGACATTCAAAAAAGGACTTACTAGTAATTTGAAGATACGTTGATATTATAATAACATATATATCTAGTATTTGTAATTTACATTGTTATTTTTTATATTTATTGAATGCTTGGATAATTCCGAGTATACATATTTTATTGCAATGAAGTTGGACTGTGACTATCCAATTTTTAAATGTTTTTGTATATTAGGATGCCTATTTGAAATAAATATATTGTTATTATAATACATATACCAGGTGATTAAAATGAGTTGTAGGTACATTATTTTAATCAGTACAATACAAAGTGGTCAAACGGGAGCTGGTTGGTTAACTTGAATGATTTGTTCTGAGGGGGCTATAGCTGGTTAATAGAAAAATATATTTCAACATACATTATTCTTGACGAAAAAATGTAGAAAATATCTCACAGAGTTTCAAAATATCATTCAATTTGCTTCTTAACTATTTAATAATAAGCCGACTTGTATTATTGATTCACCATTTGATGAATAAATAAAATCTAAAGAAATGAACTTTAAACGTTCAAGCCAGTCTCGAATAAACCTTCACAGTAGGTTGAATGGACTGACTGATCCGACATGCGTCAGTGCAGGAATCTTCACAGTATTGTATTGTATTGCCAATTGCATATGCAGGAAATTTGGTGTGAAGATTCCCACACTGACGCCTGTTGGATATAATCCAACGCCCTTCGTGGTATTAGCCAAGGGAGTAGTTGTTTTCTGATAGGCGTCAGTCCATTCAACCTACTGTGTAGGTTTATTCAAGACTGGCTTGAACATTTAAAGTTCATTTCTTTAGATTTGTTTACTACCAGTCTTCAAGCATAGCCCACTGACTAATAAGAAAAAAAATAAATAAAATGTTTTTATAGCAAGATAGATTCCTGATGATACATTCCTTATAACTTGTCAGGCCTCAGGTAGGGGATGGTGGGGAGTAGTTATCTAAGTAATTGAACAGCTCCTTTCAATGAATTAGTACTGCATTCTTATTTGGTTTATATATTTTCATAGTGAAATGACTTATTACATAGAAATGTATCATATGTACGTTTTGTTCTGACTAATCTTATTCCAGATTCTGCCAAAAGTTATTTTCTGTTCCTCTCAACATATTTTGACCAAGCAGAGAGAGGGAATAATTTTTGAAATAAGATTATTGGAACAAAACAGACCTTCAATTTGTGAGAGACACAGCATAACAAGAGTGAAATCAGGGTTGGTTTCTATTTGAAAAGGTGAATAAAATACAGGCTGTCTATAAAAAGGAAAACCAGACCTGTCAAAGAGGAAACAAACCTAGAAAAGTATGATTACCATTTTCAATTCAGAGTTAACGGATTTACTCTGAATACTTCCACTAGAGTCCGACTCAACTTCAGAATCGGAACTTCCTGAATAATTAGAATCATCAGTCTCAGATTCGTTATCAAGTTCGTCACAAGATTCATCAGCAAGGGATATTGGAGCCTTGTCAGATATAAGACATGCTGTCAAGCCATTTTCCAATTTTATAACTCTGAAAGTAGTTGAAAAACTAGAGCTTGAAAAGATACATGCTTTATTAACCTTACGTGTAATCTTTTTTGTCACTGACACTTTTTGTAGGAGATGGTAAAATTTTGAACCCTTTCGCCTCATTTCCTAAGATTGTGTTCATATTCGAATTATGTTTCCGTTTCTTATTTCTAATAAAATTGTTCTTTCGTGAACTAAAATTCAAGAAAATATTCTTACTTCCAATTTTTTCAAAAAAAAATTTAAAATTTCTGAGAACTGACATAGACCATATGTCTATAGACTCGGTGGATTATGGACATTGACACAGAAACACAGTCTACATAACAATTTTCGTGAAAAATGACACTATAAACATCTATATAACAAAAACGTCTTGGTGTGATTTTACTGCTTATTTCCAATAAAACGTAACCGTATTTTTGAAAGCGGGAAACATACTGAGTACAATAGAAATGTTTTCCCACGTTTTGCTTATAAAAATATTGTACTGCTTCTTCTAGCTCTTCGGATTCATCAAGCTCATCTAGTCGTTGAAAGAATCTTTCCTATTTCCCCATTTGAATTCAATTCTACTTCCAATAACTGGTCGCAGCCAACTAATGCCAATTTAAAATTTTTAGGGACACCCCACAAATTTGTATTGTGTATCGATATGAATAAACCTCTTTAGCTAGTGGGAATGTGATTATTTGGTGAATCAAGTTGTGGGATATAAAAATGAATGTGGTTGGTTTACCTTAAAAAATACGAATATAAAAAAGAATTGGTACTACTTTATTTAGCGTTACCTAATGCACATGCAGCGGTGAATTCACTCATTGCTCAATTTTAAACATATTTGATTATTATTATCTCTACACATTTAATTTAACAATAAAACGTGACTGTGGACATTAAAATAATTGAAAAAATGAGTTAATAGTCGTGACAATGGAACAAAAAACCCCAACCATAATTAATTTATCATTCCATTATACATAATTACCATTGGCCCATTCATTTAATGCATAAATGCATAAACCATAACTTCACGAAAAAATTGCGTCTTCTATTTGAAGACCACCACTTTTGCCATTTTCGAGGATACATAGAATTTCTTTGGAAAATCTCAAATATGGCAGTTTCAAACTGAGGTATTTTATCCTCCTCATTCATTAAGTTATGACTTACACAGTCAAAAACTATGTATACTATATTATGTCCTATGGTCGTTACCCGCTATGCCTGCCTAAATGAAGAACCGGAGAAACCGGGTGTGCACAAAGAGAATTTTCCGACACACAACGAGTGCTACAGTTTCAAAGGAAATGCTATAAAGTATTTAATGGCATACTTCCAGCTTTTCAAGTATCAAGAATGTGGCTTTTGAGTTGAGGCACAGAATGTTGAGGTGTTTAATATCATTTTTTACGGTAAATTCATAGGATATATAATCCAGACAGCTGGTTATTGGAAAAAAATAACGAATCAACAGTTATCACGATTTCATCTCTATTGTGCAATGTTCACAGTCACTAGCAACTATAGAAAGGAAAATCCACAGAGTTATAAAATATTTTTATTACTCTGAGGGAAAATCAAATGTTTCTCCCTGTTTTTCTCACAAAATAGAGAGAGAGAGAGAGAGACATCCGATTTTTCTCTCGATTTGAGAGATCACCAGATTTAAAAAAAGCATTTAGATATTCTGTGTCGGATACTCTAAGTTATAGTTCTGTGGTCGGATATCTCCATTGATAAGACACAACTAAAGATGCGTTTTGTTGTCGATAATCTTATTTCAGATTGAGTCCTTCCCTCCAAAAGTTATTCGTTCTCTGATAAGTTCATCAGTGAACTGATCTCGACATCAAAATTTTTATCATTGTCATCAATAATTCTTCATTACTGGAGTCGATTGTGTTATTAATGATAATTATTCATGGTTGTAGTCGGGTTTTTCTGAAGAAAAGTACTCGAATTCATGATCAAATCGAACTCAAATCATAGATTATTCATAAATTTGAATATTCAAATTCACTGTTTGAGATTTCTAAGCATCACATCAATTATTTGATAGATAAAAAAATACATGCATGTTTCCTATTCTATCACTTCATTACTTCCTACCTAATCAAATCAATTTGAAGAAAACAGAAAAATCTTTATTGTAATGACTTTTTTTCTGAGATTGAATTTTTGGTAGTCCATTCGCTCTATTATCCTAACATGAATTGACACGAAAACAAATCTAGGTTTCTAGGTTAATCTCAATTTCCATATTAAGAGCACCTTCGTTGACGTAAAACTACGTAATATATCTCTGCGATTTAGTAAGGTATTAGAAAAATCAGCATCATCCACATTTGATAATGTTGACCGTTACAAAAACTTGAAATCCATCTATGGAAATTGACAATCGAATACACAATATAACTGTGAAAAATTTTCAATTGATTTTGTATAACGTTAAAATAATATGACAATTACTATATCCATTTCAAAAGGTTTCATCCGCTCGAATTGATGACAGATGCTGACAGGAATTGCTCAAAAAAATAGTATGCTACTAACAATTTAAAATTTCTGATAATATGTAATCCATTGATTTGACTAATGATGAAAGTGGATAGAAATATTTCTGGGTTATTGGTTTTTATTTCCTATTTTTATATTCCCTTGTTTTCCCATACACCTATTCTTTTCAAAAAACTAGTGATTTTGACTGTTGTACCCACTTTTTCATACATCTGTCAAAGTTTTCATTAAAAAATCCTCAAAATTTTCGTATAGTACGTTGAGTTAAAATGTATTATAAGAAAATCAAATCGTCAATTCACTCATCATAATATCTCACGATGGAAGAACTGAATCATTGGGCCACCATGGTAAAATGCAGTTTATGTGGAGAGATACCAGAAAGTGCACCATTATATCAATGTCCATTGCAACATCAATATTGTTTCACCTGCATCAATGATTTGAAGAAAATATATAGAGGTAAGTTTCTATAAATATTTTTTGAATCCTTTTTTATTCATGAAAAATTACATTTTGAATAGCTATTCGAAAGCTTGTATTCAGTGTCAATTTTTTCAGTTGATTTTGAGCCTTTTTGTTCTCGAAACAAATCACTATTTTCGTTTTCATAATATTAAATTTTTTGCTTGACAGTTCTAGTTCTTCGAAGAAATACTTTCATCGGAAATATCTATCAACAGCTTAAGAAGATACATATTATGTGTCTTATTCATTAATATGTTTAATAGAAAAACATAATACCTTCTCTATTTCAGGGTACATTAAAGGTGGTTCTACGTGTGTAATTTGTAAAATATCTGGTGTATTCACTCAAAGCAAAATCAACACAGATTTCCTGAACAAAATAAAAGCAAAACCAGGAATTGGGAGACCGTGCCGATATAATGCAACGCCCATTTTGAATAATTCATATATTTATTCGAGAACCCAGCAGAAAAATGGAATATGTCAAACGAATGGAGTGAATATAACCGTAGAGGGTTTGTTTCAACTCCCTTCCGAAGAGTTGCGAAAAATATTAGGCGATAGAAGTGATTTTTCTTACTCGATGGTAACTAAGGAGTCATCTCAGTTCGACAAGAATTCAAGACAAATACATAATAGTAGTTATACCCAAACTGTTTCATCTCAGTCAAGAATACCAATCAAATGTCCACATAAACCATGTAAGAAAATGGTGGCCACCTCAGCGTTTGTTACTCATTTCAAATACGAGCATCCAGATATAATAAAGTATTACGTTGAAAGGGGAAAGGAGTTGTGTATACCGTGTAATATGTTTATGGTTGAACATAATGCACATTTTTGTTTAGCAATGATCACCGTTTATGAAATAAACAAAATAGATGTTAGGAAGTCTAAAAGTTCTCAAAGTGTCATAAAAACTTGTGGTAGATTTAGTCAACAGGTTCCTATCAATTCATTTTGGTTAATGGTAACTGGGTCCATAGAAAAAAAGCCAAATTTATCTTGTGCTCTATATTGGTTATTCAGTACTTCAGATGATCGTTATCAAAGTACTATTGAACTTTCATCAAAGTATGATTCAATGTCATTTTCAACTTTTTGTGGTATCAACACATCACAAAAATTCAAATTCTGCCATATAGCCGAAAACCTCAACTGTTTAATTATAAGCAGAGCATCCATATGTGCTTTACTCAAAGAAGGGCCGGATGTGAATTTGAGAATAACTGTACATTGATTAGAGTATGTCAGAACAATATGTGAAAATTACTGTTAAGTATTATCTTAATAAAAATATCTGTCTAATACAATCTTGAGTTTTTTCGTTTCTTTTTTGTAGACAATTACAGTGTGCAAAAATAGTACACCCAAGGTATATTGTTAAAAATACTATGATAGAATATTAGTAATTAGTTTAGAAACTATATAGAACGATTGGTAGAGTATATGATGAAATTATCCGATATTTGATGAAAATTCATAACGTATTCAAGTAACACTTCAATGTTAGATTATCACTTAATAGTTTACGAAACCGCAACATGTGTTTATCTATTCAATAGCTTCTTTAGGCGTACTCACACTATATATCTCTTCTCAAGATTTACTTGAATAGAAGGTGGATCAATTACAATATTATTCATATTTTGTATTCAGCAATAGAGAAGACCCATATGTTCATTTCATTCTTTTAAATCAACGATACGGACGTCAAAAAGCCTAACAATGAAAAATATTCCAATATTCGCTTTTTTTTCGAAAATTTCCTCCGAAATTCGTTTGATATTCAAACTCGATTTGATCTTGAATTTGAATAAATTACCTCAAACGCCAGCGTCACTCGTGGTTGTCTTATGAACATTGAGAAAAACGCGATGATGATTTGGAAATGTGGATTTGGTCATTCCATTAAAAAACTACGTCTATTCTCTTTAATTATTTAGCCAATATAAAGTTTTGGACAAGAGCTATAAATCAACTTATATATTCCCGATCTGTCCCACACTGAAGTTTTGTCTTTATTGTTTTCAATAAATTTGCTTGTATTATTTTTTCTGTGAGCCACTCCAAGCATTTCTTTTTTAAAAAACGAGCGATTTTATTGGTGGGTCCATTAAGATATGACAATGTCCTATAACGGACACTATCGTTTCTTGAAGTTGGACAGACCTGCTCCATGGCTTGTTTTGTGTTTATTTGGAAAGATTGGAGTCGATAATATCTACTTTGTCACCGTTGTTGATATCGATTTGTTTGATGAAACTTAGCTCTCTCTGGAAATTACTTTCCGACAGTGGAATATTCAATAGTCTGTGAAGCATACTATATTAAATACAGCTACTTTATGCTGGTACGGATGTGTGAAGGAATTTCTCGTAAATGTTTCATAAGAGGATTTTGGATTCCAATAAGATCCTTTTGAAAATCTCAATTGTATTACCTCCAGATAGAACTGAGTTTCATCAAACAAATTGACTCCATTCTTTCAAAAAAACTACGAACACAAGCCATGAACCGGGTCTACCCAACTTCAAGAAATAATAGTGTCCGTTAAAGGCCATTGCCATGTCTTGGTGATCCCACCAATAATATCGTGGCTTGGAAGTAACTTACAGAACAAATAATAATTTATGCAAATTTGTTGAGAACAATGAAGACAAAATTTCAGTGTCGCATAGATCAGGAGTACCTATATAAGTTGACTTGTGGCTCTTGCTCAAAATTTCTTATTGGCCGAACGGGGAGAACTTTTTCCCAAAGAATTAAAGAGAATAGACGTAGTTTCTTGAATGGAAAGACCAATTTCACATTTGCAAACCACCATCTTTCAGCAGAAGGACATGAGTTCAATCACGACTATGATGTGTTACATTTGGAAGAGGAAAGTTTGAAACTCAATGTTTTAGAATGTTCAGAAATAAATAAATTTAAGAATTGGGGTCATTTACTTAATGACCAAATGGAATTAAATAACTCCCCCTTACTGAATATTTTTCAAATGTGGAGACCGGTAATTAACTGATACATAAGCTCAGGTAATTTCATTCATTAGGTACATGTTTATTCAAATGAATTTGTTCACTTTCTTTTCTTATGTTAATGATTCATTCCCAAACACAGGTATATACACAGTTTTAACATGAATTGGATAAGTAGAATTCAGGTACTTCAAACAGTAAAAATATATATGAAGCATCGAATATGTAGATTTCAGTTAGTGTATAGACATGCCTGAAGAAACTATTGTATAGCGAAACACGTGTTGCATTTTCGTAAAACTGTTTAGTGAAAATCTCACAATAAAAGTTTCTTGAATACACAACAATGCCAACTACCAATGCGTTTATTATTTTTGTCGAATTACTTATTGCCACGGAATAAACAATAATTACTTCACATGTACTTGATGTATACATGTACAGGTGTTATATGATCAAAACACTAAATCTCATCATAAATCTAAGTAGAATGTACATTCTTTCAATAACCATTACAGTACTTTAAAGAAAAAATAGTTTAGAGATATTTCTTCACTTTTTTGGATTTCTGTGGACCACATTAAAGAAAGAATAAAAAATACATCTGTCTTCCCTAACCTTCTATTAACTTTGGCAACGTTTGTGATGCTAAAAAAAAAGAAAGGATGTGGCAACGGCGTCAATTCCTTTCATCTTGAAGTGGTTTTTTGTGGTGAACATAAGCAGTTACTTTCATGACGCCCATTTAAATAGTAGAGATATTTCATTATTAACATTTTTCACGGTTCAAAAGAATTCATTCTCATGAAGTATCAAGACAAACATTTCATCAAGGGAAAATCATTTAATTCGCCGAAACGATCGCGATTTTCGAATAGCCCGCTCGTGAATCGTGTTATGGCCGGTAAGTTGTGTTGCAACATCGCCGTTTCTCGCCTACTGTGACCCCGATGAGGGGATTTGTGAATTTTCTTGTGCAAAACAAGTGTTTTATTATAAATTATGGAAGGTAATTTTGTTTTTCAGTAGTGGCAGTTATTGTTTACGCCTGAAGCCTGAAAAGAACGACCCATTTTTGTTATTTTTTTTTTTGGTTCGTCACCCAAACAAACTCCCTATCAATAATTTACGCTGGATATGTGAAATTTCGGAAAGGTTTTTTAATATTTCCCCGAATGTTCGATATAAACAATCAGTGAAAATTCATTCATGCAGATAGTTGCGATATAAAAATTTTCCAAAATTGATTTTCATATCCGAGATGGCTTATGTAGTGGTGTTTGATGTAGGCACATTATTAGGAACCTATGTGGCTGTAATTGGTTTTGTATTTTGTTGGCATGTTTTATAAGGATGGTGTCATTGAATTTATATTTTATATTATATTTATTTTAACATCTGAATCTGAAAACTTGTGAAAATATCATTTAACATATGTACCTTAGGGTAGTTATTCAGAACAATTTCTTTATTTCACCTTCCTTTTTTAAAAAAATCACAATGAAGATAGTTTTAGGTTTTATGGTTATTTTCTCTGAACTACAACAACTACACTTCGGTATTACCAGCAATATCAGTCGAAAACAATGCAAATTAAATGCTAGGTGATATACATATACAATGAACCTGCTGCATGTTTCATTTTTGACACATTTTTAAACAAGGTACTTCAAGTACTTGCCTAAGAGTGTTTCCCTATTCTTTATGAATTTCTCACCTCAAATCCAAGGTCATGAAGGTTTCACAAGAGGATTTAGGATTTCAATAAGTGTTATTTGAAAATCTCAATTGTGGCACCTCAGAGTACCAATTAAAATATATGAAAAATCTTGATTTTATTGATCTTGTTGGTAATATAACAAAATTAAAATGAAAACAGTTATTTTCAAATTATCAATTGGTTTTTGAAGACTGATTCCTGCTTCAAAAATTCAATACACCCTTCTGCGATTCCATTGTTTTAGAAGCTGAAAATTGATTTCTTGGTTAACGTTCTGCTGGAATACATATCATGATTACCACTACAACTTTTTCAGTGGCTTCATGTAAGCGTGCTTCTGTTAAATGTCTGCCAATGCAATATCACCAGGGAAGTCTATCATTTTTAGATAAGTCACGTTTCTTCTCAAATATGCCAGTCATATTTAAGGGTATTCCATCTAAGAAATTTTTATGTATTGGTCAAAATATGAAGTTTCTGAGTTGATTACTTATACTAGTAACAAATGTCAGTTGATACCAGTTTGGTTAGCGTGAGTGGTTCATTTAATCAACTGCTATGTGAAGGTTGGGTAGAGCCCAACTGTAGGGTTTTGGATTTTCACTGCTTAACGTCTGACTCGTGCTGGGAATCGCACTGGTCAACGGTAAAAAGAGTTTATATAAATAATATTTTGGTGTATTATATTCTGAAAATATAAGTTAGACAAGATTTCATTCCCATTGCTAATTTTCTATTTATCCCAACGTTGGGATGGTAGCCGGTTGGGTTGGCACTCAATCGACCACTGTGTGGGACAGTAGTTCTAGCCGCGAGGCCAGATGATCGATTTTTACTTCCTATAGTCCAGTCCGAGCTAGGAATCACACGTTAAAACGTAAGACCTCGTTAATCCGTAGCTCGCACAAGTTTCGACTTCTGAGAGTTATCAATTGTAGGGGGGCGACAGCTGGTTGATGAAACAACAGATTTTTTCAATTTAAGCTTTTCATACAATTGAAGAAAGCAAAAACTGTCCAATAAGTAAAAAAGTGTCAATAAAATGTAATTTTCTGTGTTTTTGGACAGAGGACTCATTATGGCATGTATCCTATACAAAGGGCTATCTGTGGATGTTCTGGCCAGAAGGGCTGTAAATTTGTCGCCATTCTCTAGTATTCCTACGTGTGAAATACCCTGAATTGATTTCATTACATTATTCAATTACAACTATTTTTGATGTAGTTTATTTCAAATTTTAGGTACGATTGTCAGTATCTTATTTCTTTATCTGTGATTAAAAGATACAGTTTATTGATGACTAGACTAGAATATTTCTGAAGTTTAAAAATAGGTATGATTTTATGGATAACCTAGAGAATTCAAAAGGTTTAATAAGGTGTGAATCAATCCCTTTAAATATTTTATAGCAAGAATCAGTAGTCACAGTGACAATTTTTGATGTAGTTCATTTTAAATTTTTAGGTACGATTGTCAGTATTTTCTTTCGTTATCTGTGATTAAAAGATAAAGTTTATTGTGAGATTCAAAGACTAGAATATTTCTGAAGTTTAAAATAATTATAATTTTATGGATAACCTAGAGAATTCAAATAAGCATCAACTATATATTTGTTCAAAACTTAGAAACAATTTTTCAAACTACTTCAAATCTTTTTGTTTCAGTTTCAAAAAGTTATAGACTCAAAAATCACATTTTGATTGAATGTCACTACATAAAAAGAGTTACAAATACAAGTTTTTTGTTATTACAATAAATTGAGTACTCTTCAGTACCAGTGCACTATATATTAGTGTTTCATGAATATTTTTTGCCGTTGGAACACTCAGTTGGGGATGACACCTGCCCTAGACACGCCATTGGGTAGTCAAGCTTTAGTGTGAGTAATTTTTCATGTCTGTCCAGCTGAGAATTTTGTTTATGGATTCTGGCGGGTGGGGGAGTACATCTTGAAATAATTTAGTCTTAACACAGGAATGTCAGTTTTTGATATTTTTGATAAATAAGTAGAGAAAAAAGTGAGTGAATAATTCTCAGTGTACTATTGTTCTTAGGGTTAATGGGGGGGTTATTATGATACAGCAAAAAGTGCAGCTATTGTGATTAAATTAAAAATCAAATAAGTCTGAAGACTTCATCGAGGAGAGATACACGTATAAGAAAATAAATATTTCGAAATGGGATTTCGAAATATTCATCTCTTCCAACGTACCTACACAGTAGGCTCTGGTAAATGCCTTTCAAAAAACAACTATTTCCCCAGCTAATACCACGCTGGACTTTGAATTACATCGGACATACATTTATGCAAAATACCTCACAGAGGTTAGTCCTGCAGATATTTCTTGTTCATGCAGCAGAAGAATCATGCTGAAATCAGTCGAGTAGATAATCTACAGACCAATCTAACAATGTGATTTTGTTATTTTTCAGAGGAGGAACATTTTAAAACAATATTTTCATTCTGAAAGGTTGCTGGTATCGATTACAAGGTTCAATAATTGAACGTCAACCATCTTGGTAGATGTTTGGCATCATATGAGTGACACAAATAAAATACAACCCCAAAAGGTGTTAACCCTTTCATCTAACACTTTTGGTTAGTTGTT
>WOGL01001198.1:0-11966 GCA_015342145.1 Leptinotarsa rubiginosa
ACCAGATATCAATGTGACGTTTCCTTCAACATCATCTTTGGTGTACGGCAGAAAGAAACATTCTCCTCGATTTTCGTAGCTGATTCTTCCAGTTATATCTCCACCTGAAGTTTCAGATACTCTGACTTCTGTAGTTACTGTTCCTATTACACGTTCTTCACTCATTACTACCTCTGGAGCAATTTTGGTAACTGCACTGGCTATGGGCTTACCAGTTCGTCTGTCATATGTCATTTCAAATTCAACAGGATCTACAATCTTCAAATGCTCACTAGTACCGCTAAACTGACTGAAGTGAAAAAATAAACGTGCTTGACGCTCACAATCCATACGAGCGAAGAAGTTTCTCTATGATCCCAGTCTCTCTGGTACCCAAATTTGAGGAGTTAGAAGAGTCATTGTAATAGCTGACGCTACTGCTACTGTTTCCTTTCGAATACATACTACTGCTGTTGTTCATTGAATTGTCACCACTGCTGTTGTAAACATTGTTTGTGTCGATGGAAAATGTTCCGATGGGAAAACGAGGTGATGCGTGTGTCGTGCTTGAGGAGCCGTACAGGCCGTTGTTGTAAGGTGAAGACTTGTCTTGCAGCAACGGAAAATCACCGAAACGAGAACTTGAAGTTGATCGATTGAAACTGTATGATTGAGAAGGCTTGTTTGCTGAAAAGATAATGAGGATGGATAAAACAAATGATAATAATAATAATTATTATTATACAGAAAACGGGGGGTACTTCATTCACTTTCAAATATACTTTTTATTTTTACTTCTCTGATAGAAACCTTATGAACATTTCTGACAGTGTCAGTGAAGGCCGTCGATTTTTAAAATTACTGAAGAAAATATACAAATATTGTTAAAAAAAAGTGCTATTTCTGGACTAGTGTGTATGGAATGTGATGCAGTTTACCATAATGCCTGTGTAGATAAAGCAAAAACTTGCTACGAAAATTTGTTGCTCAAGCAAATAATTGCAGATGAAACCATTTTCATTAACAATAGTCACTTATTACTTTATTGAATGAGAAAATACTACTCCTGGAAGAAAAACTCACAAGTTTTATAAGCACAAATTCAATGTCCTCTCATCAACAAGCAGATATTGTGTGTGTATAAAAACATGGCATTCTGTGATAATGTCAAATCGACAAAAAATGAGACACTTAAAAAAAAACACAAATAAAAACTATTCTACCCAAACCAAAATAATGACTAAGCCTCTCGACAAGAAACTAAATATTGATAAAGGGGAAATTCCAAACATCTCTAATTTACAGGGTGGTTCACCTTTCAATTTGAAGCAAGTTGCAAACGAAATTTTGAGTGTACAAACTAAACAAAAACTAAATGAAATTATAAATTTACAAAAAATGAGTCTGAGGCAGCCGTTTTTGTTCATGGTTGGGACAATTCTGATATACAAACCATACAAAGGAAACAACCATCTAACCTACAGATTGGTCAATCAGTTGACGAAATAGTAAAATCCAGAGTGCAAAGTCAAAAGTGTGTATGTATATTTATCGAGTAGAAAAAGAGGAAAAAAATAATATACAAAAACTATCTGAACGAAAAGTTCAAGTTCAAAGAAGATTTCTACAAACTTTTTTTCTGGCCTAGTGGCGTAGGTTATAGAAGCTTTGAATTCAGAAGAGATAAATTCATCCCGGAAGACAGCAACCAAACTAATTATTTTTTAGGGATAAATAATCCGGGAAAGAGATACCAAGCAAAAAAACCGGTCATTTTATAATTTTTTATTCATTTCAACATGCCATCCATTTTAAAAGTGTTACTACTTTTTTATATCAATACTTTTATTGATATTTTCATTTTGTGACTTGCTATAAATATGCAGCTGTGTATAATGTAATCAAATAAACTATTCTGTTCTAATCTATGGGGTGAATTCATGTAGAGTTTCAATGACCAATAAAGAGGATTGATTACTTGAAATAAATTTTATATACCAAATCAGTATCCCTATTTACCTTTTTTATATATAAATATTTCTGAAATCATTTCTGTTTAAAATTGTGCATATTTATTTTCCATACTTTTGTTAAAACCGCCAACTATGTCTAAAATGTAACGACAAGCCTGGTCCCTTGAGAAACAGGGAGTTGAGTCGCTATTTGTATGTCGAATAATAAAGTTCAGTTCAATGGACGCACAGTTTTGAAGTTTTTCTAATTCATATATACCTACCTTCACAGTAATTTGTTTGCAAGGCATGCTCCTTAAATATCTATTTTCATTTTATTCTTAATACACCATACATCCTAAAACCCTGTTCAAGTCAATGTGAAAATTAGTGCAGTGTACAATATTGTCAATGTCCTTATAAATTTTAAAATCATCGTAGATGTGCATATTGAAGATGTAAACTTGGTTGGTGAAATGCGCCTCATGAACAGTATTGCATTTATGGTGATTACGGAAAGTGCTTGTTTTTGAATTTATTCTATGCCAAAGGCTCCAGTTTTGCCTTTTGTTGATTTTCGTTGTTTGTATATATTTGACATATCACTTACTGTTAACCCATTTATTAGTTTTCATTTCAGGTCAATATAATTTGTTTGCTGTGAAAATTGGTGAACTTATATTTTTTTCTGTTACAACTAACTCATATGAATTAAACTGGTAATTTTTATTATTTTCAATAACCTCAAACATTTAATCCATTTCCATTGTATTTTTTTCTACAGATTTCAAATCTGTCTTCACTTTTTTTTTAAAACAATGCAAGTCTGAACTTGAAACATTAGTGAAGGATGAAAATACAGATAAAATTGTAAACAAAATTACACACAAAAATGACTCACTAAAATATGCCAAAATTAAAGAAACTACTGGAAAAATGTATTTTTTGTTTTGATGAAATCCTAATAGTTTCACCCATTTAATATTATGAATTTCACCTAAATATACGAGTATAATAATACAAGATATTAGGAAATGGGATGTGGACCCAATCAATCTTTCTATCCTTTAACTTCCCAGGTTTACAGTCTTGATGGATCACACATAAACTTCACACATCACCTTGGTCCCACTTAACCTTAACCATAACCTTGCCTCTGCCGGCTTAATCTCTTCATCATTCAAAATGTTTGTACTTGAAATGGTATAAAAAATTTAAATTGGGGATGATTGGAGCCATACCCGATACTAATTTTCCCGCTATTTCCGTTTCCAGGATCAATGGATCAAAAACAGGCTTCAATTTAGAAAGCTTTTTCAACTGAAAAAAAGATCAAGACCAAAGTCAAATAAAGGCTTTTGTACTGCAAGACAAATCATAAGCTATGTACCGTTTCTTCCGCTTACACTTTGAGTCGCTTGATTGAAGTTTTTTTGACCGTACTGTAAGGTAATTTCATTTTATTTTTTGTTATAAATCATTAAGATTATATTGCACGCATAATTTGAAATAAAGAGATATATTTTGTTTGAATAGACAGAAATATTTTCAGGAGATATTAGTTTTTGGGAAAAAAGTTTTTATTGTTTGCCACATTTTTTGTACAAAGACGGAGTGATAGCAAACCAAAAAGCTTTTTTTCCCAAAAAGAGTTATACTTATTATTACCAATAAAACTATCTTCACATTTCATACAAATTGAGAGGGTTTCATGAATGAATAAAAATGGTGATAATTACAATTGAAAAAAATCTTTAGTGAAAACTTACCGTTACTAGTCATAGGTTTGAAATCTAAAATGCTGCTGTCTTGATTTGTGTCGGGAGGCGGCTGGAAGGATTTCCACTGAGGATTCGTGGACATGTTTTCAGTTCGGTACAATGATTTAGCTTCTTCACACTTCTTCTTATCGTTTCTTAAGTGTAGTGAATATCACAGAATGGTTAATCGGTATTTTTAGAACAAATACCGCACAGAGTCAATTATGGCAGCCGATACCGAGCAATTATTCAAAAAAATACCCACTTTAAAAATGATTCGATTCGCAATATACAATATATGCAACTGGCATCAACAAGTTCACAATACTTCATAAAGGAAAACAATCGAATTATAAAAAATACAATCCAGTCACTCAAAATTTGTATGAACGAATGAAAAATTAAATAAAAATCCTCAGATGTCTTCAATGCGTGCTGGGTGCGTATTGTGCTGTATGCTCATAATTTTTATCAAGGCCAGTGGTTGCGCAGGATACTGGTTACTTCGAATTTTCTATGCTAAATTTTGAGGTTGTTAGTTACACAAGCTGAAACAGAACAAAAACATTTACTTTTACTATAAGGAAAATATTCATGATAATAATAATAAAATTGATTTATCCTTGAAGACATCAACAACATAATACATGTCAGTATAAACAGAGATAAATATGCTATTAATAATAGTTTAAAATAAAATAATTTGCTCAGACTAGTAGATAATTTAGATAGTCCGAGAGAAATTCACCAATACCATAGTAAGACTTAGGGACTTATAAAATTTAATGTTTTTATACTTGGGTAGCTATGGTAGTATCAATTCTCAGTAGTAACATGATCTTTATGAATTCTATTGAAAATTTCTGGTTCGAACAAGGTAAAGTTGAATTTTCATCATCAAATTGAAAGTGATAGAAAAATATTCAATACATAAGTAGTTGAATCTAATCTGGTCTATGAGATGAGACCAGTTCATCTCCTGAAGACGCCAACTCGGTTGGTGAAAAGCGTATTGTGAAGAGTGTTTGTTGCAACTCTGGTGGGTAGGAACACACATATTATTATTCTTCATCATTTCCTAGGTTATCATAAAAAAAGACAGCAGGGATGCAATCAAAATTAGGGGAAAGCGAAAAATGAATTAATCAAATTGAATTTGTATTCATTGTTTTATTTTTCACTGAAACTAAAATTGTATTTTGAAGTTCAACAAGGACTCAACTGAAAAGCTGTAATATGTGCTACTAAAAAAATAAAAAAAATATATAAGCTGGTCCGGATGAAAATTCTCATAGAAACCGGGACTGTCTTCATCAACAGCATTTCCCTAAATGACTCCAATAAATCTTAGATGACTTAGATGCCAACATTGCATCTTCCCAGGAAAAAGATCCGGACAGCTGAATAATATTTACCACAACCCTGATGCCAATAATGTCTGCTGTGCAACATTTTATGGATTTATCAATGGCTTTTGATTATATCAATTTTGGCATATTCACAAATTTACATAGTTATGGTGTTCGTGGCACAGAACTATATTGGATCAAATCATTTATGTGTGGACGCATGCGATCCTTAAAAATCAAAAACTCAAAAACAAACCAGTTCATAGTCAGAACCCCTAGAGATGAATAGAGGCATTCCTCAAGGCAGTGTGTTAGGACCACTAATATTTATACCATATGCTATTTCATTAAAGAAAATCAAACAATTATTAATTGTGTGAACTCTTATTGAAAGGAAATGAAATGATATGTCAATTTCTATATTGGTTTTTAAATTCTAAACTATTATTAAATCAAGAAAAAACAAACTCCATGTGTTTTAAGACAGATCAGGGCATAGATAAACATGTAAATATAAGTATTAATCAACAGGAAATATGCCGTCTAATAGTATAAGATGTTCAGATATCCAAATAGATGAAACATTAAGTCTTACTAACCATATAGAAATGCTTTACAAGGACCTAAGTCGAATTTGTTATGGCCTAAGAAATCTGTCACAAAGTAGTAATAATAGCATCAAAAGAATATTTAATTTTTCTAATTTCTGCTCTAGAGCGCGATACGGTACTATTCTACGGGACAGAAGCAGTAATTAAATGACATTTTCAAAAAACAAAAAATGCAATTCATATCATGAATAAACTAAAACTTAAAGATTCTTCCAGAGGTCATTTTCGAACCTCAAATATATATAAATGAATGCATAAAATTCGTTTTCACATACAGAAATTATTGTCAAAGTTACAGTGTAAGTAATATCTACAACACTAGAAATACAATGGACTTCAACTATCCTTACCACCGCCTATCCTGCATTGAAAAATGTGCTCTCTACTTCTGTATCAATTTTTCGACCACTTACCAGCAACTCTTGAAATGAAGGTAAAGGTAAAAAAGAAAATTATCAGTTTTGTGTGCACTTGAACCATATAATATACAGGACTTTATTCAATCTGTTTTAATCATTTTCTCATGATATATAGGTAATTGTATTCTTGATCTTCATCATATATAGGTTTTCATTAGCCAGGGTTCTCAAATAAAATTTATATAAACCGAAAACAAGTTGGTCCCTTGGAATATTACTTTAATAATCAAACCACTCAAACTTGTAGATTCATGTATTTGAATTCAAATATAGGGTTAGATATATTACGTATTGATTAAAATTTGTTGCAGACACAATAAATAAAAAAATATAAACATTGTTGAAGTTTAAATCACTGGGAGCTCTAAGTATTACTTCCCTGAACAAAAAAAAACTGAAGTGGAATAAGAAGTCCCTAGGCGGGTTAGAAAGTAAGTATTAAATTATTTATTTACATAGGTACATGAGTTATTGTACATTTTTCCAAATAAAAACATTTATCCAAAAATTAAATGTTAATTAGGTTAGATATGGAAGTGTTAAAAAAATGACTAATTATTCCCAATTGAAAAAAAATACAAAGAAAAGTTATCACACATGAGATAAAATACATTAGTCTGCCACAAGACTACATTAGAAACATGTGTATTTGAAACACAAAACGAGTCAAGGTAGAAAGAACAACGGTCATATTATCGATTTATTTATGATATAAAGTTTATTATAATTTTATATTTCACGCATCTAAGAACTTTCGACATGTATTTCACAACATTGAATACGTATTTTCACAAAATATTTCAACAAACAGGGCATTTGCTGCGTAGATTCTGTCACAGGAAAGATGAATTAAAAAAGGGGTAAATCAATTACTTTCATCAATTACGACAGTATTACGATAATATAGAATCTAACTATAGGTTTGGAATGCGCATTATATTTCAAAAGAGATTTCTAGTTAGATTTACGACATAATTTGTTGTATTTTTGTAATTATTTCAGAAATTATCAACTCACCACGACACAGCACAGCACTGACGACATGCCGCCATGTTGAATGTCAACATGCTAGAAGAAAACAAAAACCGTCAAAAGGATTCACCTTATTGGTTGCGACCAAAAGTACTATACCACAGTATAATTTAGAACCCTCATGGAACCCTAGCTAGTTATTTCGATAACTGAAGTGTTCACATACAATTTTGAATATTATCATGTTAGGACTCGACGAAAGAAAAAATTATAAATGAAAAATAATCTTTATTATGAAACAACTAGGTATTTAATATGAAGAAGTAAATGTTTGAACATATTTTCTTATAATAGTGTTAAAATTAGGCTTTATGTACGATGATAGTTGGATGCGAAGATCCGAAGCTACATTCAGTCTGTTTATGTATTTATTTTTTATGTAAGCGAAAACTGAAAATCCAGTCTTGCAACGGTAAATCGTCACAAATGGAAGCAGAGCTGAAATAGTTTTTTCAACAATTGCAGGGTATTTAGATCTCCGACAGAGCGCGCGGAACCCCTGTGACCCTTCTAGGGAACGCTAGGGTTCCGCGAAATACCTTTCAGGAATCTAGGATCTAGTATATACGTAGGTAATGAGAGCAGTTTTGTTGCTTACATTTGTTGATAGATGGTAGATATATCGATAACTGTCACCTTTGTATACAGACTAACCATATACAAAGCTGTCACCCACTTATTATGTCAATATTAGATGTTTATTTCAAATCTAATAAATTTCTATTTATTAGGTGCGAATTTTCACTACACTGTAGCTGAGAAACTCATTTGGCAGCTAAGTCTTTACAAGCCAAAAGTCTCGGTCAATCACTTTAGCTTGCAGCTGGAGCTTTGCTGCGATTTATTGCTTTGCTTTTAGTAGCTTCCAATGGTTAAAGCCACTTTACCGCTGAATGCGGCAGACTGTTGTTACTGAATCCTGCCGCAGGATAAAATTAAAGCGTTGACATAAATAAGATATTTTAATTAGAAAACCAATCGTGTAGGCTTGCCTGCAAAAAATCGTATATTTATATTTTACATTATGATAAATGAGAGATGAAACTTCTTATGTTTTCATACCACTTGTATGCAATGAACTGAATGGTATTCGTTTGGAATGTCCTTATAAGACGAAACTGCAGTAATACAAGTGGTATAAAAACATAGAAAGTTTCATTTCCCAAATTTCCCAAATTGTCGATACATCTCATCTTCGTCTACCTATGTTTTATTTGGTTATATTATGCATTGACACTTGGCAGTCTTGTCTTGGCACAGAATACAGAACGTTAGTTGTTAGGAGCCTTCGTTTTGATTGGAGGTTGTGGTTTTTGTGAAATTTTCGTTTGATGAGTGGAATTGAATACAGTTGCTTTTTTAAGTAAGAAAAAAAGTTGAGTTAGTGTATGATTATACTTCCGATCTCTGTATTATCAACAAGAATGGGAACTGAAGTTTCCAGTTATCATTGGAATGGAAATGTCTTCGATATTCAATAATATTGTCCTACAATGCATACCAATAGCCTGTGGTTGCACATATTCTATTTTTATTTTTGATTCAATCGTGAATATTAAGAGTTCGAAACAATCGAAACTTTTTCTGCCATAAATATTTCATCATAATGGAAGCTATATTTCATGAAAAGGTCAGTTTTTTGCAATTTGTTAATAAATTCTCAAGTACTGCCTATTTCAGCAAGAAGGTTCCTTGTGCGCTCAGCACTGTTTGAACTCACTTTTACAAGGACCGTATTTCACCGCCGTAGATCTGAGTTCTTTAGCTCAGAAGTTAGATGATGAAGAGAGACGAAGGATGGCTGAATGTGGAGAAGAAAGTGAAGAGTATCGCAAGTTCTTACAGCAACCCTCTGGAAACATGGATGATAGTGGTTATTTTTCTGTACAAGTAATAAGCAGTGCTCTTCAAGTGTGGGGTTTAGAATTAGTGCCTTATTCGAGTTCAGATAAGCGAATCAGCATGAATGACCCGAGTCAAATGTATGCCTTCATATGTAATTATCGAGACCATTGGTTGACTATTCGAAAAATCGGAAACCAGTGGTTCAATCTCAACTCCCTATTATCAAAACCAGAATTAATATCGGACACATATTTGTCTTTGTTCTTGGCACAATTGATGAATGATGGATATTCAATATTTGCTGTTTTTGGAGACCTACCAGAATGCACTGCCGATGAAATTCTAAGAAATAATCCTGCCTGTGCAATTCCTAGGCCTAGTCTGAAAGCTGCTTCATCTAATGAAAGCGATCCCGACATTCAAGCAGCACTTCAGCGTAGCTTGAGAGATGAACATGATTGCTATACTCCCGAAAATGAAGATAAGGATTTGCAGGAAGCACTGAGGTTGAGTATGCAAAATTTCAGCAACAGGCTAGAAGAAGATGATGAAGAAACCTTATTACGAAAAGCTATTAATATGAGTTTGGACTGTTAGTAATCTTTTACTTTGAATTATTTTTGTATATATATTAACTGTTATTTTTTGTTGATATTTTGTAATGTTTCAGTTTTTATAAATTAACTTCATAATCAATGTTATTTTACTGTTCAATTCTAAACTAAAAATTTATACATATTCACAAAATAATTTCTTATTTAATTTTCTATCAAGATTATTAAGATAGAAATATGTACCTAATTATAACAGTTTTAATCATTTTGATTCTTCAAAAATATATTTCTTGATATCATATTTTTGATAAAATACAGGTACTCTAGGCTTAAATTGCTGTTGGCCACCTAGGACCAAATTTATTTCGTTTCAAGAGATATTTAATATTCACGAGTATTTTTTTTGTTTCATTTGCTAATTCGTAATAGTCGCTAGTGTTGTGAGTTGAGGTTGAAGAGCATAACTATTTTTTTTAGAAAAAAAGCCATTTTATTTAGTAGTTACTAATAACTTATCTTTAAAATCAGAAGCTCAGCTGTAAGATGTTTATGCACTGGTAATTCAAGAAATGTGCTTCTGTTTCGAAAATCTTCTAGGATGCTCCCATTACACCACTCTGGCCCAAACGTTAAATGAATCATTATTGGACATTCAGCTTGATCAATGCATATCTGAAATTAAATAGGTAATTTTTCAAATATATAGCGCCTTTGATATGGATAAGGATGAAAAATCTATAGGGCCAGTGAAAAATTACTTTTGCTATATATTGCCAAAAAAGTGAAAATTGGCATCATCACTATGACCGTATTACTCAGTGTTGAAGTCGTCTATACTAGTAAACGAATATTATGATATTTTAAAGTCAGTGTGTTTCTTAACACCAGAACTGCAACAATATTCTCTACGTGCGTTTCATCAAACAAGTTGGCGTCTTCATGTGAAATAGGCTGCTTCATATCCTGCAGGCGCCAACTTGATTTATGAAACGCACGTCACGAAGAGTGTTGCAGTTCCGAGGTTTGGGAGCAGTGCTTGTTTTGGATTTATAAATGAAACGTTCAAAATCAAAGAGCCATTTTCAGCAAATTATCATTTTGCTGAAAATATTAACTGACAGCTGCATAACCAAGAAATTCAAAATTCTTGAGCCTGAAGAGGTTATAACTGATATTTCTCGTCACAGGAAAGGTTTTTGATATGAGACATCTATAGCCGCACCTAAAACCAATTGCTCGTGGCGCCGAAAAGCCATGTGCAAGCGAATGTGCGATTCTCTTCTGACTAATTCGGCGTTAATCTCTCGACATAATGAGGCGTTTTCTGGCGTATATTCAAAAACGATTCTTAGTGACGTCATTAATAATAAGATTCACCAGAAAGGAATGATTCAATTTGTTTCAGATGTCAAATTCAATAATGAAAACAGACTTTTCAATTTTCTCTAACCTCAATTAGAATCGGATTTGTGCATACAGCTTTATTTTGTACATCCTTACAAAGTATATGATAGAAAGTTTTCAGCACGTTATAAACTATAACAATCAAAATAAAGCAGAAACTGGCAACTGACGTAACGTAACATCAAATTCCGTTTCAAAACCAAACTCACGCTGGTTTTGAATCATGAATACGTTTTCAAATCATAGTAGATGTGACGTCATCGTTTCAACGGCAGAATGAATGTATTTGAATCACAGATGAAAACGTTTTGAATACATTAGCCTGAGCACCAGAAAAGGTTCGGATAACGCACTAAAACCCTTGCTTGAAGAATACCTAAATGTCATAAAGACTGAAAAAAATCATTTTTCAAAATCAGATGATAGCGAGTAGCGCACGAATATTTTTATTATTTGTTATTAAGAGGAACATGAAACATTTAATTATTCAATTAATTTTCTAATGGTGGAATTTATATTGAAACATTTATTATTGATATTTATAGTTTAAGATCTTTAGTAATATATTGCAATAACTAGCTAAGATTCTTGAGTTTACTAATATATTAAAGCCACATTGAAATTTTTGCATGTACATTTTAATTACATATTTTTAATAAATATTTCAGTACCCAACAATCATCATAGGGGTCACAAAATATTATTATTATTGATGTTTTACATGTGCCAAGCGTCTCGTAACGGCTCACAATTTTTTTAAATTCATCGCTGAGCTACTGATGGATTCATCTATGGGACCATTTGAAACATCAGCGCATTTCTATTGAATTGAAGCAATATCAGAAATTTTCTATTGGATTTACCAACTTGATCAAAAAATACGTGACGTCATTGGAAGAACACAGATTTCCCATACCTCAGGTACCCTCTTACCCATGTATTTCATCAGTTCGGACTTCCAAGATTAACCGAAAATAACAATTTTATTAAAACAAAAAACTGAAATTACAAGGAAATAACATACAAGCTACAACCAGAAAATCAACCAGAATCTTTTTAAT
>WOGL01001199.1:0-12195 GCA_015342145.1 Leptinotarsa rubiginosa
ATGTTGTACCAGTAATGCATATGTTATATGTGTATGATATTTTAATTATGAATAAATTTTATTCTATTCATGGAGAAGAAAATATTTTATTTTATAACGGAGAAAAGAAAATTAATTCATATTTCTAATGAAACAAAAAGTCACCATGACATATTAATAATGAAACTTTTTTTTTCTAGTAGAAAAAAGGAGAAATTTATAAAATTATATGTCTTAGTAATTGAATTATGGCCGGCTTGAGTGGATATAAAGGCATCAAGCCGCCTATAGTTCAATTAAATGTTACGGTACAATTTTGTTTTGTTATAAATTAAACATATTATTTATACTTTTAATAATCGGATAGTTTATTCATTTCCATATGCGCATTTATGTATATTTGAAACCTTTCTAACCCGCCTATGACACCAACTAGGTCTGTAAAGAGGTTGTGTTCTTTTTTTCCTCACACACAAGGACATAATGATAAGGACGGAAATTTTGCGAAAACGTATTTCTCGATTGTGAATTGCTGAATGAACTGATTGCCTGGTTGAATTATTTCGCTCGTTAAATACCTAGAAGGGATTTTCGAATTTTCAGCCGACTGTGGTTCCTTTTTGATATTGTGAAGTTGGAGTATTTTGAGACAGTATTGGAAACCACCACTGCAAAAGCAGGATTTTTATAAAAATGGCAACTGACTATTTGCCCTATTTTCACTCAATTTTCAGAGGACGATCTTCGTCTGTTTTGTGTTGGAAACACCCTCGATTATTAGGTTAGTACAGTATTTTCAAACAATCTTGTTCAACTCAGCTATGGAACTCATAATAAATTTTGTCCTTATTTTTCTTGCCTTTTGATTACGATATTGTCATGAGAATATTTTTCTTCAGGATGTTAGATTATCCCTAAGAAAGGTGTATCTGCATCAGCTTGAATTTGGAAAATTGAAATCGATTGCCAGNATATCCCTAGGAAAGGCGTATTTGCATCAGCTTGAATTTGGGAAATTGAAATCGATTGCCAGTTCAGTCTCTTGAAGAACTTTCCTGGACGTTACCTTTACTAATAATTACCACTGGGAATATTAACAGATTCCTACTACATCCGTATCCACCGATACTGCCGGATCAGTATTCATCCCCTGGCAGCTTACGAAAAAGGAGCACCCGAAAAGCAGCTAAGTTTAGACTAAGTTATTTGAATAAAGAACCCGGTGTTTATTTATTTCCTATATTAAAATGTACAAGTTACCTCATTGAGATGAGTGGTGTAAGCTTTTACGTGACGTCACATATTAGCACATATTAGCGAATTTTATTAACTGTATTATGGTAGTGGTAATCTAGTAATTGAAGTGAGGAATTGGCAAACAGACGGTTCCCTGTATTTCTTTTTTTATTATTGTAATAAACTTCCTTAGTCATTGCAAATAGAATTATTACTTTTATGAGAAGTTAAATATTTCAATAGTGGGCTTCCCCAATAACTGGGCAGTTTTCCGGTTTTTAACTGGCCAACAAAAATTGGTGGCGCTTCCCCATTTAGTTAAAAATCATTGTTTTTTTTTCTTAAATTAGTTGCACCCACGACTTTGTGCAAACCACTGACCTAGTCGGGCATGTTAGTGGTGTTTTTGATTTTCGGCAACCCTATTGTAAATTTAATTATCTTGTTCAAAAACATCGCGTAGCAATATCTAGAGTGCTAATTTCTTTGCTGTCAACATAAACAATTTCAACACTTCTCTATCTTGATACGTAAAATTATTCACGTCATAAAAACTGTCATTGCAATAAACATGGTGAATTTCACAGAAACCAAATTAGCAGACATGCATTACTAAGCCTGCTGACAAGAACGCATATCAAGGCAGGCGACTGTATCAAGAACGCTTTCCGAAAAAGAATTATTCCGGATTTTCTAAATATTTCAAGCATATGTAAAACTGAAAGTTTGAAGCCTCGTTACTTTTTCTCACGAGTGAACTTCTGCCCCAATAGTTCCTCCAGAAGTTACCGGAAATTATTTATTTGACATGGATTTTTTCACGAACGAAGCTGATTTCACTGAATGTAAAATCACAAATTTTCATAATAGATCATATTTGGGCCAAGGAAAATCCTCATGCAATCGTGGAATCTCATCACCAGAAGCAGTTTCCATTGAAAGTCTGGGTTGGAATTATTGAAGATTACCTAATTGGTCCTATTTTTCCACCACTCAAATTAAATGGGGACATACATCAGCAACTTCTTGAAGATGTTCCAATTTTAATGCGGAATTGCGTGTGGTTCTTGTACGATGTTTTTAGTGTTCTGGCATGCGAATATCTGAACCAAAACTTTCATAATTGCTGGATAGGTCGTGAAGGAACAAAGTTATGGCCAATTAGATCCCCAGGCTTCAATAGTATTTATTATTTTCTTCAGGAACATTTCAAGACTTTGTTGTATAGTCAACTGATTCAAACTGAGGAATAATTGCGATACCGCGTAATATCACCAGTTCGGACTTCCATCGTCTGATATGATATAAAATGATTTGAAAGTCTTGAGAGAACCAATAAAATTGAAAATTAAAATGAATGGTTGAAAATAACAACAATTTCCACCCGAAGACGATTGTGGATACTAACAATAGAAACGTCGTGAAGTAATTTTTTAACTGTTCAATTTTCAATTTTTCGCTTGTATTTTATTTTTTATAATTTTACTTCAGGGTATTTGCTAAATATAATTATTATTCCCAGCAATAAATTTTGATTTTCAATTTCATTGTTTTTTCCAGGGATTTCAAATAATTTTTTATCATACAATGAACTAATGAAATTCACCATGGAACATTATTAACCAACTTCAAACAAACCGCATGATAGTTTTCACTGAAGCAATAAGGAATACTTTAGGAATTTTCCAAAGAGTCAGTGTGGAGGAGAGCTGAAGCTTGCTTGCTATTGGTATTTTTTGTTCATGGTAGTTTTTTTTTGAAAATTAAAAATATATTTCCATGCGTAGTCATTACAAAAACTTAATGATTCATGAATAGTACACAAACACTTGAATAAAAACTTACAAAAATCTTGCTAGATTATTTGGTTACCACAATTGTGGAATTGAGAATAAGATAAAATCGAATAGGGACATACAAATGATACATTTTATTTTCTACCTCAAAAACCGTAAGCTGAAGGAAAAACAGACAGGAAACTATTTTTATGAGAAGTTGAAGGAAATTTATTGCTTCCTTCCTCTCTCTGGAAGATTCCCAAATTTTTTTTAATGGAGAAGTAGAAAACCACAACCTTTTTACAAAGATAAAGGACAGTTCACAAAAATAATATTCATTTGGCGTATCATGATTTTGATAAAAAATTTGGCACGTCATATCAACACTGATGAACATCAAGAAAACTTTCACCATGTAAAAAATATATTTTTATGAGTACTTTGCATGTATGAAATTAGAAAAAAAACATAGTAGTTTCAGATATATTAGAGAAATGATGTTTTTGTTGAATATTAGTATTCTTGGAAAAGAAAGTTTTTGGCTTTCTACTACTCCATCTCGATACAAAAAAAAAATAGGGAATCTTCCCAAAAATTAATCACTTCTAAAAATATAACCTCTTCAATTCAAATAATTATTATCCTGTATCTTTGAAAAACGCAGTTGTTGATCTATGTTCATATGAAGAATTTTTTTGAAATCATCCAAGGTTTTCGCCTTCAGGATCAGCATTCAATTATGAAACACCCTGTATAAAAACTGAACAGTAACTGACTTGGCATTAGGATCAGTACACTTCCAATTATTATAACAGCTAGAGAGGTAGAACACGTTAGCAAACAATGTTAACTCATATGAGATACAATTCACATATAAAAATTTAAACACATCACAGAATAAGTAACTTGAACATCCTGACGGGATGACTGCTATCCTGTAGACCTGAAAGCAAATGGTAAAATACAAATACATTGATTTCCAGCAAGTGATCCGGTGTGTCTCACAATATTCCACATAAATGGCTTTTTTTTCATTACCAATTTATTGAAAAAACTCATTCCATAAAAAACTTCTGCAACATCTCAAACCTATCAACGCACTTCAAATTTGAAAAAACCATTCATCATACAGCAATCGAAGCCGATTGCTGAAATACTCAATAGGCTTATATTCAGCAGACTTCATTTTGAATACTTATTAAAAAAAAGAACCTATCTTCAGAGGCCAAACAAATTTGTACCGCGTATGGAGAAACCATTGAATAAAATGGGTTGTTACCCATTTTTTAACAGAAAACATGCCATTTGGGGTAGTGATAATGACCTTGAATGAAAAACGGCCCAGACCCCAAGTTTGAATGTTCTCGATCATCCGTAATTACGTCAACTCTTAAAAAAACTATGACTCTGTGAATAATATAACATAGTCTGTACATTACGAAAAATCAATTTTATAAACATATGTTTACTTTTTTTCACAAAATAATGCGATCGTTCACAAACATTGTAGTTAATTTTGACAGCTTCCGCCTCTAAAATCGCAAAATATAACACAGATGCACGAAAAGCATCGTTTTTTGCAGAAATATGAGTATAGTTCTCCACAACTTTTTGAGGTCTCAGGAACGGTTAACCACACTGATTAATAAATGTCTCTGGATTTTTTCCAACAGCATTGTTCAGGTGATGGGGACGTGAAATCGGTCTCTAAACAATGCATCTAAATCGTAGCTTGTAGAGAAGTTCGCTTCATATGCCGATATAGTGCATTTTCGGTGGGCGAGATGTTTTCAATGGCACTGTTATTATTAATAAAAATTACACGTCTACATTCATGAACGCTGTTGAGGTGTGATATTATGTCAAAGAGAAGGACAACAAATCTTTGCATTGTTAGGATAACAGACTGACCATAAATCTGTGTTTCCCGGAACCAAAATCAATCCATAGTTCATTTATATTTATCATATCGGACCCATAAACAGGCCTTGGCAGTGGTTCCCCTTCGAGCTGAGTAAGTGCTTACACTGCCTAGGTTAGGTGAGGTTGGATTGAAAGTGAGTGGATCTATTCGATCTTCCACCGCAAACCGCAAGGGTTCATTGTGGCTCACGCCTATTNATTGTGGCTCACTCCTATTAACACTCGACCAAATAAACCCAGCTTCTTAACGAAGCCGATTAGTTCGTAAGGTAAGTGGTCTTTCAGGTCAGATGGTGAGAGTACTGCTCTGCCAAACTCTGAAAATTCAATTCGGTCTCCAGCGGGTCAGGCACAAAGTATGTGCTCCGCTGTTTCATCATTTTCCAAACAGAGGCGATACATACTGTCTTCCTACAGTACGAGTCTCTGCATATGATGATTCAAATGAGAGTTACCTGTGAGAAGGCCTGTTAAATATCGTAGTTCATCTCTACTCTAGTTCAACAATTGTTTGGTATCAAGCTTCGAAGGGCGAATAAACGCCTTGGAGCGAGTCAATCCTGGAGTCAATCCTGGAAAGCCAGAAGTCCATAAATCTTGTTGCCATCCAGGTGTTCAATGTTTGTTTGGCATAGCCTGAAGCAATGCCAAAGACGGATTCTGATCCAATGAAGCTGCTTGCAGCACCTTCCTCTGCAAGGTAGTCCTCAACCTCATTGTCTTCCAGGTCAGAGTGGCCAGGAATCCAGACCAGAGACAATCTGTTAGGTCTTCCTATCGAGGAGAGTCATTTTTGGCAATTTGCTACCAATTTAGACGTTGCTCAGTAGGAGCCAAGAGCTTCCAATGCCGCTTGACTCTCCGAGAATATTTTTATTGACTTGTATATGAGGTTTGATTCTTCCAATCTTTCCGCAGACAATACATTAGCGTAAATTTTCGCTTGGAATACAGTCGCATAAGTTCCTAGACAGGTTGATCTCTCTATCCTGGATTTGCGACTGAAAACACCTGCACCAGAACCTGAAGGTGTTTTCTATTCATCTGTGAACCAACAACTATCTGTTCTAAATATTTTTTCCTTCCGGATGATCCACTCCCCTCTACTCGAGAACAGTATTTTATAAGGCAGTTCGTATTTGACAGTTGGAGGCTTAAAGTCAGAGGAGGTCATTTCCACAATGATGTGACTTCCAGTGTCAAAAATAGTATGTTGCACTCTCTCATTAAAAAGATTTGTACTAATGGAAATGTGTATGAGTCTATATGCAGTTCATCTAACCTGTCTCTCTCCAGAAAAATGAGGAGAGAAGGTAGATCTAGAAGGATCTTGTTTGAGCAACCTAATTTCAGCAGTCAGCTCTCTAGAGAGAATTTTGTGAATTTTTTTACTGCGAGGCAAATCAGAGATAATCCCACAGAACTTTATCTAAGACTTCCGTTTTACCTTCCTAGTTTCTTTGTTGTATGTCGTCAGAGTAGTTTCATGAAGCTCCCAGTTACCTGACTCTTTAGCTCGACTTGAATATTCGTTGAACTCTTCTTTTTTGTTTTTCAAGGCTTTTGTTTCACCAAGAAGATTTTTGGTTATCTCTTTTAATTCTCAGTAGACAGTTTTCGTGATAGAATGCGATCACCGCTTTGCGAAATTGCTCCGCTATTGTATCCATATCATCACAATAGTAATAAATCTGTCCTCAACGTACGATTGGGGGGAATTTTTATAATCACTTCCATCAGTAGATTTTAAGTCATGATTTTCTACTTCTGGTCTTAGACCTGTTTCAATATTGAAAATAATATATCCATTGTCTGAACAAGAAGGTTCAGTAGATACAGTCCAATGGTGTATCTTGTTGCCAAGAGAATGTGAACTGACGGTTAAGTCTAATACCTCTTGCCTATTACTAGTGACAAAAGATATTTCCGAGCCTTATTAATCACAGACAGCTCTTCACCTAGTTTATATTCAAAGAGTAACTCACCTCTATGGTTTTTATTCGTGCTGCCCCATGCTGTATGGTGTGAATTGGCGTCACATCCCATTACGGTTGGGAGTTTGTTCCTTTTGCTGTAGTCGATAAGTCGTCTAACAGCTAGAGGAGCGAATCTTCCGGAAAGCAGGCGTAGATATTCGTCCTACCCTTATTGCTCGATAAGGAAATTGGGATGGCTACCACGTCCTGGGTGTAGAAGCCTGTAAGCAAAAAATGATGACCATCCTTCCTGATAACCAGACATGCTCTGTATTTCACCCCAGGGCACGTTATTACCTTACCAGGAATAATGCTGAGTCCTATTACTCGGCCTGTATTTCCTGTTCGTGATTTCTGCAGGAAAGTAAGGTAGATTATTATGTCCTTGAAGATTTTACCAAGGACGTATGAGGCGGCATTCGCATGTTGTAAGTTTGTCTGCCAACACTTTTGACGAAGTGTTGTCGTAAACTTAGAACTTCTCGACTCTAGGAGGAAGAAGATAGAGAATCCTCAAGGACACCTCCACCTCCCTCTCCCAGGATCAAGGAATTAGTAGGCTCAGATGATGCGGTAAGGACACCTGCCGTCTCTGAGTTGCCTGCTGATTTTTTGGATCTTTTTGACGAGACGATTTTCATCTTCTCTTTCGAAAATCCAAGTCCAGTCTTTTTCCTTGGTTTTCTTGACGAGTCGTTAGCCGTCATCGTCTCCTGAGAACCAACTGGTTTCCCAGCCTTGGGATGAGTGAAAGCCACTGGTTCACCTCTATGTTTGGGTGAACGTTTCATTGAACTCCTCCCCATAGGTGGATTTTCACTCGGCCCCCCTTTGTTTATTCTAATGGGTACGTTAGAGTGACTCTGTTGAGTCAGGTAGGTGAGCAACACAGATGTGTGGCTGCGGAAGTTGGTCCCCTGTGACGCTTTTCAGAGAAGCTCCTTCCCACGGTTGCAGGATATATATTAACTACATCGGCAAGCCAGTCGGCGCCAACCTCTGAAGAGATTAATGAAGTTGTCGGATTATCAAGGTGCAAGTTTCCCACCCGGATACCCACGACAACATTTCCATATGAGGGTTCTCATACGTCAGCTACACCTGACGATGCCTTAGATTCGGCCGTGCAGGGCTTTTTCACCTATGGTTTCGGTGAATCATCGTTTGAGCGCAAACGTTTGCTAACCTGCTCATGGGGGGTTTGTTTCTCCACCTGAGATAGATTTGACGTACGCCGCTCAAGAATTTAGTGCAAGGCGGTTACATAAAGTACTTCGCTCTTGAGGAGACAACTCAGTCGTTTCCTGGAGTCGTAAGCTCGACATCCATTTCTTCTGTAGACTCAGCGTCAATTTTTTTTAAATTACTCTTTCCATAAAAGTTCTATGAGTAGCTATGGAAAGAAAGTCAATCACGGCAGAGTCCCGCATTCTTGTGACAAGGCGATACTACGACGAGAGAGCGCCCGATATCTCGAAGGTTTCGTTAAGGACAGCTGATAGGCTCAGTATCATTCATCCTCTTGGCACGAATACACACACTTTAGGATTAAGCCATCGTTGGTATAACATTCAATTAGGCAATGACAGAACCACAAGTGATTCTCTCATTCCCGTATCCAGCAGAGCTACGTGGAAGCAGGCATGCGATGGCCGGTTTGCTCAACATTCCAAACCAAGGCACTCGCAAAAACAACATTTGCCTAACCTCGATAAAATATACCCCTTGAAATTTCAAACTCATAAAACTAAGCCGTTCAAAAGTTATAATTCTTTCAGTTTTGAACAACCACCATTTTGAACCGACCTAACTGAGTTCGAATAATGACAAACTTAATAGTGATATTGTCCCCAAATACCTGTACACCAAGTTTCATTAAATTTGGTTTAGGCATATGGACATTATAGTCAACTAACGGCCTCTTTTTTGATGACGTCATTACGGACAACGGAGTCCCTTGAAACTTTGGGTCTGGGCCGTTTTATGTTCAGTAACATGTATACTATAACTAAAACTAAAGTGGCAGAACATAAATATTGTACCACTTTCTACAACTATACAATCCACTACAGGTATATATTTTATTCGGTGACAAGTTCGATCTTCGGTTGGTATAAATACCTGGTTTTTCTCTTTTTGTGTAAAATGATGTAACAATTTGATGAAAATCACGGGGACTAGCCTTTAGAAATCAAAACTCTGCTTCAATATACTTTGTATATTTTCTTGCTTGATGGATTTGCTTTTGCAGGTAGGTAGTATTAAATTTCATTCAATTTTAAATAATTATCAGAAGAATACTAGTATTTTAATTGTTTTAGACCCAATTTTCAAATATTTGTGGAGCATGAAATTAGCGTGGCTTCCCTCTTTTGGATTGGAAAGGAATCGTTTTGTTGACAAAAAGTTGAATAACATTTCATTTGCTTGGATACGAATCACTAATTGTCACAAGTTCAAATTTCGAAGTTTCATATTTCTAAAACTAGCTAACTAACAGTTTTGATATTCACTTCTAAAATCAACTACATTTCTCTTTCATATGTTTACAAATTTGATTTAACCTCACACATGTATAAATATCCCAATTCTATCTAAGCATCATTCAATGTTCGTAACTAAGGAAGTTGTTAACAACTCTTCTTTTCGAACATTTCATCATTTCTAATTGATTATAATGATTTCATTATGTTTCCTTCAATTTTCCACAACTGATTCAATATTATTTCTGATTGTAGTATTCTGTCTGTTGTATTCATTCTAAAATAATTGAAGGTTTTGAAGGTTAGGGTTAACTAAAAATCAAATGGATTTGATATTCTATCTAGTACGATACCTTCGTATTAGAATATTATGTTTTCGTTAATGACCATTTTTCGTATAATTTCACCAAACAAAATTTGGATTGAAGTTCTAGTCACAACTAACTTCGTTAGTGAAAAATATTTCACTGAAAATGAGTGGCGGTTAATAATTTGACTGACTCTGACGAACTATTGTTTGGTAATTTTTTTTTATCTGAAAGTCAATACTTATTTTATTCAATAGCGGGTAAAACATCAATTCTCCAACCAATTAATCTAAGTACTGGGAAGGTTTTTCGCTATTGCCTTAAAAAGTTAGTATACAAGTATTGTCCAAAAATTAATTCTCAGTAAAAATGTAGCTTATAAAAATAATGATGGGTTTAAGGTGTCTGGAGTGTCAAACGAAGTGAAAGCTTATTGAAAGTGGAAACTTATTCAAAAACACCAAATTGAAAGTTCCAACATGAAGTAAAGAAAAACAATGCATCATCCAAATGAAAATTATGTTTTTCTTCAATATTCGAAAACATCCTCCATTTCGTTTCTTAAAGAAAGTCCCTAGCATCAGTACTAAGCGAGCAATGTTTTCCGGTAGAAAATGATCTTCACCACTTTCCTTCAATCATGTTATTGTATTATGTTTTGGTAGTTTGGTCTGGTTCAACTGTTTTTTTTGAAATAACTTGAAGTACAGAAGGAACTTTTGAAATTTTGCAAAAATTGTTTTTTCTTTAAAATAACTGGAATTATAGCGAAAATATGTATTTATTTTCATTTCATTTATGCTTTTTGAGTTATTCCCAAGAAAAAGCATTTTTTTTTCAAATCTACAACAATGTGTTCTACTCAAAGTTGAATTTTTCCAATTTCCAACCGGAGAATGTATATAGTAGAATGTGAAGTTTTAGCCTAGTTCTCAATTGGGGCGATAAGGTGGGGATGATTTTCACTTTTTTTTTCAATTTTCATTTTATTTTGGAAATTTATGAAAAATTAAAATAGTTTTTTTTTGGGGCACTTCAAAGGAGGTTGTATGAATTCACCCACAAAATTATACAAAAATGATAAAAATCAACCTTCAACAAGCTATCGCTCCCTTGATATTTCACTTGCGATAATTGAACTATTCTGACTTCTGATAAAGAATAGAATTGTAGTTCTGATGTGGTATACAAGTTGAATAGAAATAAATACGCTTCCTTCATTCGGTGAAGGAATGAATCTATTTCATACAGTTGAGAAATAATTGACCTAATTTCAGTGTCGTTTTTTAATGTAACTCAATGGAAGTATTTTGACAAAACATATCATAAGAAACGAAATACTCAAGAGTGAAAAGTAGACATGATGAATCAAGTACAAATTCGCAGTGTTTCGTTGGGAAGATGTGAAAGGTAAACGGTTAGAACCGGTGATTTACTTAAAAGCTTTTACCTTCGGTATAAGACAACGAATTACGAAAGTTGTCAGAGAATAAAAGACTGCCGGAGCACAACAATGCATAAGAAACAACAGTCTGAAACGGATAACATTTATCGGGAAGGATCACAAAACGTAGTCTTCCCATTATTCACGTGGAACGACTTTCAAGCAATTGTTGAATGATTCCACAATAAATCTTCTGCTAATGTTCAGCTTGACTTTTTGGGTGATGTCTCGAATAATGCGGCTACGAAAGAGATCTACTGCTATATAATATACACTCACCGGCATAAGTAGTGCATTAGACCCAACTTCAATGGAGAACCAGATGTTAAGGAATAAAGTATATCTCAATCTCTCATAGGGTCGGTTATCACGAAGACTCAGCAGAAAGGTTAGACTACAAAAACTATTTGTTTGGAGGTGGTTGACAACGTTTCGTGGTGCATTTCATCAGTTCGGACTTCCATTGTCTAATATGATATAAATTGATTCGAAATCTCTGAAAGAATCTGTGAAAAATTAAAAAGATAAGCTGAAATATTAAAATTTTATTGAGCAAAAAACTGAAATTACAATGAAGTAACATACAAGCAACAACCAAAAAAAAAACGAAAAAATTGAACTGTTAACACGAGCTAAAAAACTTAAAAAAATATTAACAAGAAATGAAAAATTAAAAGATTCCAAACCAAGTTACTTCACGACGTTTCGCTTGCAAGTATCCACAATCTTCTTCGGGTGATAACTGGACTTATTCCTCCGCGATCTGACTATTTATAGGTCATTCGAGTGCTTTCACCTATCCCATATTTCCGCTTCATCGGTTTTAGCGGGAGTTGCCCGTTTGGCGGGAGTTGTCGTGTTCTTCTTGATTATAGGTTTCCATATGTTACGTATCTCTACGCTAGCTTGGCTAAATGCGTTGTCGGCCGAACACAAGAAACAAATATAGCGAGGAGAAACCAGCAAATCAGAAATAGCAGAGCATGTTTGGACTCATCAACATAACATCAAGTGGTCTCAAGCTGAAATCATCTACAAGGAAGAACACTGGTTTAGGAGAAAATTCAA
>WOGL01001201.1:0-11957 GCA_015342145.1 Leptinotarsa rubiginosa
AAATTTCATATTATTAACCGAATTTTTGGCTTTTTCTGAGAGTATAATGATATCATCAGCGTGCACACCAAAAGAGGTGTCGTCAGCGAATTGGGCAGTGAAATTATTTTTGTTTATAGTGCTGAGATCATTGACGAATAAAATAAATAATGTTGGTCCCAGAACAGTTCCCTGGGGGACACCGGATACCTTAACGTCAGATAATTGTTCTTTATAAACGACATCACACCAAAAACGTCACGTTTGAATAACAATGCCACTTACTGATAGCAGTGATCTGAAGTTGAAATGTTAACAAATAGATCAGTTGATCTCTGTGAAAAGATTCAGCTTTCAGACTAGCAAGTGCGCATAAATCGTTGACTGCACTGTATAACTATTGTCAAATTTTAGATTTTCAAAAATTTCCTAAGTTAGAGAATTTTGAATTCCAGTGAAATAATGATAGAAGGTAAAACAGATGTTTATTCTCTTCTGTTCATTTTTCTTTTTTTTTTCTGTATTCAGGCTATGCTGGTTTGTCGATTTTTCTACTTTTTCTATTGATTGTTTGATTGTTTTATTTGCAAAGTGTTAGTTGAATGAAACGATGTTTGGAGGTACAGTCAATGTCGAATTTGGTCTTCATAAGGCCCTAAGCTATTTGGATATATATCCAAGATGGGCATCGGTCAGGAATAAATTGTCAGTGAAAAAATAGCTTTCTACAAGTACTGGATTATTCAGTTTTTTTTTTTAATTCAAAAAGCCTGGCATGATAAAAATTATAACTCTGGCATTATTGATCTTCTCAACGTGCTTTACACCAATGAATTTGGAGATGAACTATACTATATCATATTGAATAACAATAATTCATTAAATAACTATACAATATAGATCACATCCTGATGAAGTCAACGTGATTGGTGGAGAAGAATTTTGCAGGTTTGTTGTATGGGAGTGGTGTTTGTGTTGAGTTGAATTACCGATGTGTCACGTAAAACCTTATCAAGCTTTAGTTCTCATGGTTGCACATGACCTCTGAGAACTTATAATTCTTCTGATCATAGATATGAAGATCAACCTCGAATTATTTTTAAATGTCTGAAAGTACATCATACATTTTTTGAGTTCATGGAATACTGACAGTATGAAATATATACAAATCATGGGAGTAATGAATGGTGTAGTAATGAATATTACTGGAGTTCTATCCCAACACTAAGCCGTTTTTTGTAACACCTCGACACGTGTTTCAATTACCAAGTGATCATCTTCAGGAGGAAAATTGAATGATGATAATATTTTTCAGCATTATGAAGAATTTCAGGAATGCATTTTTTTTATTTGTTCGATTCAGGATAGATAGGTGACCTAACCTTCGATGATCCTTGAATTTGAAATGCATTAGCCACCATTGTGTAATACTGATAGATGCTGATATTGTGTGATACTGATTGTATGATTTCCCGTCTAGATGGGAGAATGTGGAGTATAAATATGTGTGGAGTATACATATTGAAATGATTTGAAATGAGTTTGTCCTCCAACCAGCTGTCGTCCTCTTACAAACGTCAACCCTTTGAATCCTAAATTTAAAAAATGAAGATAAACGAGATCCCAACTTTCAAGATGCGACTCCTAGCTCAGATCAGATGACACACAGAAAACATTGATCGTCCTAGGGTTAGGATCCAACCAACTTTCAGGAGAGTTTGGTGAGTAGTACTAGTCACTACTCTCTCAGGTGCAGCCTGACTATCTGATATTATTTTGTTACACTATCTGTAATGGGGGTGTTTCAAACAATAGAATCAAATAATGATGTCGATATAGTGATCTGGAGTATATGTATTTATTATGTAATAATATAGGCAATGAAAAATATATCAAGTTTATTCCTAACCTACCTCAAAAACAGAAAGGTATCCTCAATTGATCGAAATACTTTTTTATTTATCTTCAAGTGATGAAATTTTGATGACGACATATATGATATCGTAAAACTTTTTAATTTGTATAAATTATTTCATATAATCGGGCAAATAATTCAATGCCACGTAACCAATTTCACTGATACTGATACCTGTGAGTAGTCTCGTATGTACGAATGGAAATTTCGTATTTCAGCATTTTTCCATAGGTTGAAACGAATTTTATGTCCAGTATTAAAATATTAACAATAAGACCTTAATTAGATAATATGTATTTGAGAAGCATTCGCGAAATCTGGAAAAGGAAAACTTCTCTATTGAATATCTATGTGAGCAGTCGAACTCCATCCTTGCCATCCTTACCTGGTGTTGATGGGTGAGTCTGACAAAAACAAAAACCGTTCGGTCTAATGACCGTTGGATGGGAGCTGGACTAGTGACGGTTTGGCACGTCGTAACGAATCTGCTCCAGACAGCATCGATCGCTCACTTCGAGCCTACATGCACGTACTCAAGTATATCCAAAAAAAAACAAACACCACAAGATGATATCACCAGGTGGTCCAAGATCACCGATTACTTTTCGAGGTTATGTTTATGGTGCGAGAGCAACAGATCACGTGCGCAGCACTCGCTATCCTTTCTGTCTTTTGTGCACTGAACGGTTGTTCTGGAGAAGTGGAGCGCGTACTCGCGGTCAGTGAGGTCAATCTTCAGCGGTTCATGCTAGAACACTAAAACTGACGTCAGATGAGAGCGGCGTCTACTATCGAGTCACCGCCACGAGGGTGTCTCACGCTTTGACGCTTGCGCCGCCCCTGAACGCCTGCGCCGCTCCGTGGGGATGTCATGCACCCACACTCGCATACCTGAATATTACTCCGGCGTTTGCCAGGTGTGCGGCAATTTCCCCGGATCACACTATTTATCTCCTCTAACGTGTTTTGTTACTTTGCGAATATTGCGAGTGTGGAAAGAGTCGTCCTGTTATCGTGCTAGGCTGGAATAGAATTTCGGCTCTATATTCACCAGTGTAAGGATTCATATTACCTTTGAAAATTATTCAATTGAAATAAATGATTTGGAACGATGGGTTATTACCAAATCTTGAAAAGTAGACGTAGATCTGATGATAAAAGAAAATTATGATGTTGAGAGTGTCAAGACCCACGATTCCACTAGTCGTGTTGTGTATCAAATTATTCACATGTGTGAAGCTGAGGACATAAACATACCTTGGGGCTGTTAGATTCTTTCTAGAAAAGAGCCATGTTCCTGACTGGAAGTTAAAACATCATAAGCAACCTTGATAGTCTGAAAGTTGGGGAATTTTTTCTTTTGCGGAAAGTACTCGACTAACTCAAAATCACTCGACTCAACCCACAAAGGCTTGTCACAAATACTCGACAAGGTGCAGCAGTCCATCACTCTGAACAGTTTGATTTTTTCATGGATTATCTCGTGGTATATTTTGTACAATAAGCAATATCAATATTTGAATGCATTGGTATCCTGTATTTACCATTATACTCTCGTATTTCACATAATTCGAGGTTAGCTCCTAATAAATTTACCCTTCTCCTGAATGAGGAAATGTCATTCACCAAATTAAAAAATAAGCAAGACATGAAAGGTAGAACTGGAATCTCTGGGATTACAGGCTACTATCTACTCCATCTCCTGAAGAGGTCAACTTGGATGGTGAAACGTGCGTCGACAAGAGGGTTGCAGGTCTGGTATTTTGGAGCAGTACTTGTTTCGGAATAGCAAAATAATTCTTGAAGTAACTCTCAAACATAGTTAAAAACCATCACAAATTAAAAAGAGAAAAAAATTAAAAGGGGGGAAGGGAACCTGAAAAACCATAATAATAATTGTTTCGTTAAAGCCATTTTCCGGATATGTTAGCGGTAATCTACCAGTTTATATGACTGACGTTTTATGCACAGCTGCAGTAAACACTGTCAAAGGCGATAAGGGAATGAACGCATAGCAAATCCTCATTGAGTTGAATAACACATAAATAATAATTCAAAAAATCGAAAAAACACGCTTTAATAACACAAACTAAAAAATAAAAATAATTCAAAACTGATTTAAGATCGTGTTCAACATCGATATAAATAGTTCTCTGGCTTGATGTAACTAATGACTTTTAATAAGTCTGAAACCAGAATAAATCTATTTAGAAAAAAATTATTTTGTTTTAAAAACGCATGGGGTGCTAAATATCCCTTGTTATAAATACTTAGTTAGGAGCTGTTACCCAGATTGGCACCCAAGGTTTTTTTACAGGATTTTTTTTTTTTGGGAGTCGATTTATTCTGATTTCAGACTTATCAAAAGTCATTTATTATATCAAGCCATAAGACTTATTATCGAGGTTGAACACAATCTTAAATTAGTTTCCAATTACTTTTTATATTTTAGTTTGTGTTGAAGTGTGTTTTTTTAGTTTTTTAAACTATTATTTATTTTCCACTTTCTAGTTTGGCTTGCTATTTCAAGACCATTTGTTTTGATATCAAATACTGGCGATTCTGATCAGGATAATGGAAGATTCCCTCATTTTTTGTATCGAGATGGAGTAGTAGAAAGCCAAACACTTTCTTTCCCGATGTGATAAACTTATGAAATTATTGTATATTCACCGATTCTTGATACGTGTACAAAGTTCAAAATACATCTGTCCGTTTAAAGTTAGTCAAAAGTAAGTGTACAGAGTCGGTTACCAATAAACAAACATACAAGTGAAGCTAATATGAGCGTGTTAAAAACGAAGATAGTCGAAAAATAACGCAGGGAATAAAAAAAATAAAATGGTGTTTGCAACGCTTTCTGTTGATATATTCTCATAAACTAGAACAATATGATGAAATTGTATATTATTCAACTGATAACAATGAGAGGCAAATTTTTGTAGTGGTAATGTACCCTACTTACGATTCCAAGATCATGAGTTCGAATCCCCATTCGACCAGATATTTTTCTTGCGAGAACGTATCTAGTTACAGGTGGATTGATTCTGCTGACTTGTCTAACGGTTTTCCGAATACCCTAGTTGCTTTATGAATAACTCGAGAAGTTATCGATATAGTCTAGCCAGAACACTAGGTTAATGCCAGAGTTGTCGAGGCGGTGACATCAAAGATAAAACTTTGATCGATTATCATAATACTTTTCACTAATTACAATATAAAAAATATCATCGCTTCTTATATTTTTATACCACTTTTATTTGTAACTAATGTTACTGCAGTTTGGTCCCACAAAGACATTTTCAAAGTTTATTGTATTCCTTTGAAAATATTCTTATGTTCTTATTATGATCTCCTACCACGTAATATCAGCAACATCCATTAATTTATAGTTATAATAATGAGTATACCTCAAACTGAAAATCTATGTGCCTTTTCATCAAATAACACAATACTAAACTTTCTAGGTTTATTTTTGAAAAATTACTTTCAAAAGCTTCCTACATGACAGACAGTAAATCTTCTGGTGAGAAAGAACTTGATACTGCAAATTATTCAACAACTAGGATAGTGTCTTATTTAAATTTTACATTTTTGCTTTTGAAAATATTGTGGGATGGTATCCCAGGTTAGTGCGGAGATTTTCAGGTCAAAACAAGTTTCTCTTACAAAAAAAATTACATGGTTTCATATTTTTGCGGAAAGTTCTTTCCCTAGAACTTCTACCCCGCGAAACGTTTTCAAAGGTCTTACCTGTAAATGAAAATGAACAAATCGAAAACCAATAAAGTGAAAATAATTGAGCCAAAATATATTTATACAAATAACTCTGTTCCTTATTTTCCACATCACTTGGTGGTATCCATTCTTCATCAGACATTATGAATATCAGATTTTTTGTAATTTTCGAAAAGTCATGGTCATGAGAGATATATAGTACTTTTCTTCCATTGCTAACGGGCTATTTTTCATACAAATTTCAACATTTCATTTTTTCAAGTATTCATTAGGCTTCACCTCTTTCATTGCAAGTACCATGGCAAGTTTGGTTGAAATATGATTTAGGTTGGAGAGTCTACTCAAGTATTGTTTCAGTTCAATCGACTTACGAACCAACATGTTGATGATGAAATCGATTATGATTGACATGGGGTGCAGAAACAAATGGATCACTGAACATTCGCTTGACCCCGACTCATTTCATTATCTCCTCCACTGTAATCAATTTCCACCAAGTTATCTTATAAACCCATGAATTTATTTTTGAACTCAGATGCAACCATATCCCAAAAATCATCAGTAAAACGGTATTGGGTTGAAATTTTTCAAAAGCTATAAAGTGAGGTGATACTATTAACAAACTTTAAAGTATGCAACAATTTAATAATGGAAAAATCACGTCTATACTTCCCATAATAACGACATTTATTACCTGTGATGCATTATTTGGAACCTTTGGTGTAGTAATGAATATTACTGGAGTTTTATCTCAACACCAAACCGTTATTTTAAAACTTCGATCACCAAGTGATCATCTTCAAGAGGAAGATTAAACTAAATATACGTACAATATAATCCTTATTTATACCATATATACCTCTTCTAGGTATCTGCGTCTTAGTGTTTTAAATCAATTTTACAATGTTGCCTTATCTACTAGTCTTAAATTAATTTCACAATGTGTTCTCATGTAATAGTCAGGTGAATCTGATGATTAAAATATTATTTCAACAAGTATTATATAGTATACTATTAGGTATTGGTCCACCATCATTATTCATAATATCATTATGTTTACTTATTTCTACACTCTCATAGGCATCAAGATGCCTGTTGTTAACTTGTCTGGCTAATCCTAATGAACTAAAGTCTATGGAATGGTTTTGTTGCAAAATATGACGGTAGACTGCTGATTTTTCTGGTCTTCCATATTTTAGGTCTGCTAAGTGTGAGACGTAAGATGATCACTTGGTGATCGAGGAGTTGGAGTTGGTGTTGGGATAAAGGAGTTGGTGTTGGGATAAAGGATAAGGATAAGGAGTTGGTGTTGGGATAAAACTCCAGTAATATTCACAATATTTATTGATGTCCCTACACAACGAAAATGTTACAAGCGATATCTCAAACCAAAGCAATCGATAAAACACAACGTTTCAGGATCAACAATTCAGAACTCACCGAGGCCGTCAACATATGCCATCCAACAAAAGAACATACGGAGAGAAAATTCTATTGGGAGAGATCTTTCGCCCTACACCAATGCGCATCAAATTGATTACCGAAACTTGGCAATAGCGCTTTACTCCACTCCAACTTCCAACTTCATAAATCAAGTCGCTCTCGCGAATTTTACATTATTATTACCGCCACCGCTGCCACTGTTACCTCTCTACATCTTTATGTTCAAGCAGTCGCATTTATCAATTGCTATTACCTTTCTGAGACCCTTCTCGTTTTCTCCTTACATGACATGGGTATTTCGGTAATTAAGGCGATTAAACAGTGGATTTATAATCTGATGATGGAAGATATTTTTCATTACCGATGTTAAAATTTCAAGATGATATTTACCATCTCGACAGTAATCAATGAGATATGGTTAATTGAATGGTATAGAATTGGTTGAATAGATAAAAAAGTTGCATTCTACAATGGCCAATTGGAATATATACTGAAATCCAAAATGAATTGTTTTTTGATACTAAGGACCATCTTTTTCAAAATAACAAAAAAATATATTTGGTCTAGAACAAAAGTGGGCATTTTCCACATTATGATGTTTTATAAATACAGACGATGACGTCTTCCTCACGAAGACATCGTCTATGGGATTGACAATTCACGAATATCAAAGATAAAAGATTCCCAAGAGGGTCCATGGCAAAGCCAAGATTAGTCTTCTGTTTTTTACTACAGCTTCACTGCAAGGCAACTAGTAACTTTAGTCTCGTTTATATTGTATCTTCATCTTTTTTTCTCAGGTTTTTGAAATGATAACTTCTTATGGGAGGGTACACCGCTTTGTTAGGAAATTAACTTTTCATAACCTAGACGAGCAGTCGTCCAAAATATCCATCTACTTGGGCTTTTTTATGTTAATCCTTTATTTTAATTTTTACTTAGCATTTTTGTATTGTCTTAATAGCATATCATTGAAATGCTCTCTTCTCTCTAAAAGAAAGTTTATTGCCAAAAAAACAGATAGATATTCAGAACGAAACCATTTGGGATGTTTCGAGTAGATATTGTTAACACTTTTAAGGGTTAATACAAGGGTCCTAGTGGTTGATCCTTTTTACGATATTTATGACTCGACCTTTTGTCAGTGAGAAAGTTACTTCAAACACATTTCTTAGCCGATGCATTCATTCTGTTCAGGGATTTCGGCCGGGAACTAATCCGAATTCTGATTCTCCTCGCCACAAGGCTACACTGTTATTTTCTGTTTGTCGTGTTGTTGGTGTTATTAATAAATTTTATTTTTGTTAACGCTGTGTCCGCCTGATTAATAATTCACCTATCACCAGTCCCGACAGTATTATGAAAAACTAACCAGCAAGCACGTAATATTCCTTTATTATGTGAAACGTGGCTTAAAAATTATGATACTAATTTTGTGGATGAACATTATTAGTATCATCATTTATTCCTACAAAAGTAATTGGTTCATGATAGCTATAATATATGTACATACACAAAATATCCAATAAAAAATTTTAATAATAAATAACCTTTCCTTACATTATCATAATGATATACATAAAATTTAAGTAATAACCTAGGCTTTCTTCAAGTTAATATGGAATTTCAACTTCCAATGTTGAAAATATTTTGAAATATATACAAAGCCCACGATTATAAATTACAAAAGGTTCAGAAGTTGATACCGACTGCATCATTAAAGAGATTATTTTTCTGTTAACTGTTACACTGTAATTCAAAAAGAAATCGGGATTGTGTAAAAATGTGGACTGATGAATGAACGATCACCGATTTTGGTCTCAAGATAAAAAATATATATTATTGGATATTTCAGAACATACATGTAAGCAGGAAACTAGTCTGCAAAAAAGATTTTTAATGATTATTCGGTGAGGACTGTTGAATAATCAAATTTTAGGGCCTTTTTACATTTACAGGTATTTGAACGTTGTAAATTAACTGAACCTATAAAATCAATCGTAAGATTGATTTTGCGGCCGCCCCTTAGAAATTACAACCCTCAGAAGTCGAAACTTGCACGAGCTATGAATTCATGAACGTTCTCGAACTGAATATATATCCGCGTTCAGAATGATGTCAATGAGAAGGGCGTTATGCCTATAATGTAAAAGTACTCTGAAAATTATCTTCGACAAAAATTTCCTACAAGGAGAATCAGTATAAATGTATCAATATCTTGGGCCCTCCGATCTGCATGTTCCTCTCCATGAGATTACTTCTTCTTCTTCTTAAGATACTATTTATGATACTTCAATGGATAGAGTCGAAGATTTAAGTAATAAACTGCTGGATGTTTCCCATTGTTGATACAATTGGAAAATTTGAAAAGTTAATGATAAACATGGCATGAAGAACAATTTCTTATTTCACATTTCAAACACCAGAAAAATATCACAGTGCTCTGAGTTTGGCTAGAAAGGTAATAATTTGTATAAATTCTCTGAGAATAATATTTTTGGTATCAAGTCGCTTAGTACACACCAAGTCAACCATTATATTCTTAGAAAACAGTATCCACATATGTTATTTGATGTATGGTGTTTGTTCTATTTGGTAAATTAGGAAAGTTTCTTGACTCATCCAGTGTTCTACAAAAATCCATATTCATTCTATATCTCACAAAGAAAAAAAAATACTTTTTGGAATATTCTTGTGATAAAACATGCTCTCCAATAAGACTTCTTTATATTTTTTTCGGTATAACTTGATATTTTTTAAAGAGCAAACACAAGCACTACATAAAAATCCTTGAGGCGCTCTGAGAGCGATGCCTGTTCGAAAGTAGCGATTAACGTTGGGTTTGAATCCTTGGAGATTAAATTCATTAGAAAAAACGTACTGAAGTTTATTCTACATTGAACGCAGTTCTCCAAATGGAAGCATTCCTAAACAGTGAAGTTCGAGGTGTACTGGGTTGAACCTCAAAACGATGAGTAGCCACAGTCCGTCGCGTATTTCTGATATGTACCGTTCTTGGTGGAATTAAATGTACCAAGTCGCTTGAACAACTCCCGTGAAAGTATCTATAAAAGAGAGACAAATCGCCAACCTTTATTGATGTTCGTATTTCCAATCAGGCGAATGGCTCTTTTCTGGATGGAATCCAGTAGCTTCAGAGTATGCTTAGGGGTTCAGCACCATACATGTGAAAATACTCCAAAGAAGGTCTGATCCGAGCTTTATAAAGCAACAAAAGTTGGCGGGGTTTGCTTTTGAGGAGCAGTATTTGCATTTCCAGCGACATGATTGTTCCAAGACATGTTGGTGTCCATTTTAACGCCCTACAAAATTATTGCCAAATTGTCTTTCCTGATATTATTATATCCGATCCCGACTTTTATTTTTTTGAAGAAATCCGATGCCTGGGTTTTCGTGGCAGCAACCGAGTTTTATGAACTTAGGTGACCTCAGATTGCTCGAAACAGGAATTATTTTTTTTTGTATTAATATTGTAAATATCACTCACCTGTTTTAGATTAAATTTGGCAATGATTAAAGAATGTAAACATTCACGGCCAGAGATAACTGTGTGAAAGCTATTTCCCGGTTTTTTTAGCCATGGCCGTGGTGCCTGACATTTCGTCTACTGCTGCGGTAGACATTATCAAAGGCGAAGTGGTAACGGTCGCAGCGCCCGAATTGGCATAAAAATCTGCAGACCAAGGCTAAACAACCCGGAAAATAGCTATCACACAAATTTGGCAATGTTAATTTATGATATGCGGCGGCTGAAATGTCACACTGATTCTGAATTATTGGATCTGAGACATTTGACACAATTGACTAGTACCTATATTACATTTTTCTTGATAAAACTCAGCAGCCTGAAGGACAATACAAGCTGAGCTCAGGTGACCTCAGAATGCTGAAAATAAGAATTATTCCACATTGTTTAATAATAATAATAAATGTCTTTATTGTTTACAACTATTAAGGTTCAACAATTAATGAACAGTATAGACAAAAATATGAATAAGTTGGGAATAAAAGGCGAAGTTCAATTTTTATAACGATAAATCGTTATTAATTGCTCTTCCACTTAACCTTATATGACTTATATAATATAGTTGAATATAATTTGTAATACTGGCCTGAATAAAATAATACATACTACTATTTCATGGTGAACGAATGTTATGAATAATCATCACCAAGTACCTTCAATAAGGATAGATAAAAACAGGTAGAATTCATATCTTTCCTACTTAATGACTTTTGGAAAGCATTTGGGAATTATTACATACAATGTGATGGATAACCCGTAACGCCCAATCAAAAATAATCGGACTCGATTTGCAACAAATCGATTAAGGAACATTACTATTTTGACGTTAAAATAGAGCTTAAACCGTTTTATATATGAATCGACCCGCGACTCACTCTCACGTGAAATTGTGTAAACTCAACTGCGGTGTGAATAATGTCTTACTTGTCACACCTGTTCATTTCTCCCTGTTCCAATTTACATAAACACATCAAAGCTTCGTTGTTACGGATTTCGTTTGACTTTTACACTAATGTTCCTATTTTACAAATTGATATTTGGCACTGATAAATTATAAAGTATAAATTTTGGCGGTGACTTTTCTGGTATATTTCAAGGAAGCAAGTTCACGAGAGTTTTTGAAATGTAATCATAACTTATATGAAAGTGAATACATTGACGGGGTACACAAAGAAGCACGATTTGTTAATTATTTCATTTGAATCTAATGATTTTATTATTGATTCTTATGCATATTTAGAAATCTACAGTTTATTTTTCACTTCTTTATAATTATATTATCCAGACTAATGAACCCTAATTCAGGTATTTTCAAACTAGAAGTCGTTATTTAAC
>WOGL01001202.1:0-11960 GCA_015342145.1 Leptinotarsa rubiginosa
GCCACGCAACTTTCTGTATCGGTGTTATGAGAAGACAAATATAACTGTATATCATCTGCGTATAGATGTATTTGAAATTTTCTATCGACAAAAAACCACTAAAACTCCAGTTTCTGACGGAACTACATCGACGCACCTGTGTACGTATTTACAAGGAATTACAAAAAAAACTGTTCCTCAAGTTGCTCAAGAACAAGAAGACATTCGCTAATTTATAAAGATTCAGAAGTATTTCATGTACCTCATAGAAAATGAAGATCAACGAAGTAAATATGTACAAAATTCTGAAATTATTTCACGAACACAATTTTTCAAGTTTGGGGGATTTAACCTGACAACCTCTGCCGGTGCGTCCTTGATTTCTTTCCTGTGGCTTCTATATAATTTCTATGAAATTCTATGAATTTCTATATAAGATATGTGCCACAACTACTGAATTATTATCACTATTTTATTTTGGAAAGAAAGTTTTTGGCTTTCTACTACTCCATCTCGATATAAAAAATTGTAGGAATCTTCCAAAGAAAGGAAGCAAGCAATTAATTTGAAAAGAAGGTGTGTGGATCATGCAAAGAAGTAACTTTCACATACAAACTGAAAGAAAAATCCCTCCTGAAACAGCTATTTTCATATAAGAACTCATTTAGAGAACTGCGTTTATGTGAAATAAACGTTTTTTCAAATGGATTCAATCTCCAGCGATTCAAATCCAATTTGAATCACTAGTTTCGCACAGGCACCGCTCTTGGAGCGCCTTAAGAATTTTTCTGTACTGCATGTGTTTTGACCTTGAAAAAAAACATTGAATTACACGATTCGAAACAAATATATGAAAACTGAATTATACAAAAAACATTTTCTCTACTCAGTTTGTATTCCAAAGATTCGTTATGGAATTGAATCAGATATCATTCACAGGATTCCTACACAATATATTGAATTAAAGGGAAATTCCACATACATTGAATACTGTCATCCTCACTGGTAGACACCGATGTTTCGCCGTCTGTATTCTTCCTCTGCGTGGTTTTTCAACAGTCCACGATATCATTTCTGGTCAAGGAAAAGAATATTTTCTCTCCTTTGCAAAGAAATTGGGTGTTTCTGTTGTGGCATTCTTGCAAACATGTTTTCATAACATACTTTATTCCTGAGTCTTGATCCTCTGATATTCATACCAACTACTTACCGATACGTTACCACCCAGCTGAATATGTAGGTGGTGTTGATATGTATGGTACATTTGAGAGCATGTATCCACACGTAGATTAGGTGGTATCATTTTAGGTGTCTGGTGAATCTTCATGGCTCTACTTCAGAGCTACAGCAGGAATATTTCCTCTGTGATCTCTAGGTTAGCGTTTTCTTTAACATGATTTTCATTTTCACCACCACATCTTCACTAGCTGTGATATAACTATTTTTGGTCAATAATCAAGTCCAAATATTTGATTTCCGAGAGTATCAAGGTGACCACATCATGCTCGACCTCAGTGGTACCAACAGATCATTGATACAACCTTAGATCAGATACTCTGTGAAGTATATGCTCCAAATGAAATCTGTGTTGTTACTTTCATATGCGGCATTGATTTGAATAAAAATGTAATAGAACTTCTCTTGCTGTTCAACGTTTTTTAAATATTCCTCAATGAAAAAAAATAATAGATAATTGCTGAAGCGTAATCTAGGGTAAACTAAAAAGTTACTGTGTAATCTACTGACTCATATTCGAATTTGTGGGCAAACTTTGGATTGAACTTTTTAGTTTGACATTCAAGACACTTTAGTAGATTCTCTGTTGATGTAGCTTTATTCATTTTTTAGATTGTGGAAGGTCAAAAAACCCAGAATTGTTTTATAGTAAAGCATGAAGGAAGTTATACTTTGTCATTCTTGAAACTGAGAATTAGTGGTAGTATCATTTTGTTGGGTGATATTAATTGCAACGTGTTTCTACTAGTTAATGAAATATTATCGGTCCTAGCCTCCTTCTGACAATATTACGATTCAACTTGAAATTCTGCTCTTCTCTCGGATATTCAACCGCAGAACATTAAAACAAATGACAAGGGACCTGTTAACACCAGTACTGATAAAAAAATCATATTTACGGCTGTAATAACGACAGTATTTTGTAAAACAGATAAAGAGTGCATAATAATAGTGTAATCAATTGCTTGTTTATATAGCAAGTAATACTTCCGGTAAGGTGTTTCCAATATGCAATCGAAACGAATAATTATAAAATTCGGCAGCAAAACAATCCTTTTTTTTTCAAATATTTATCTTTCGGCATATTTCCTATATGTTACCGTATCACGTTTCAAGTTTATAAATACTGATTTTACCGACCTAAGCGTTAAAGTTTATAACGTCTGGGTATCAGTCTAGAATGCTAATTGTGCAACAATAACTTTTCTCTGGCTTCACCGCGGAGGAATAAAAATGAAATATATCTCCTGGCAATATTAGTAATGGTAATAATATATTCACTGTAAAACCTCTGTTGTGCAGTGAATCTATTGAAAACACTTTTCCCATACCAGAGCAAAAATAGTCTCTCGACGCGCGTTTCGTTAACCAAATTTGTATCATCAGGAGAAGACTATACTTAAGTCTCACAACCAGCTTACAGACTTTATATGCATCTGTTCGAACCATCATCTCCAATATTAAAGGGGTCATCAAATGAATATAATCAGATGAGGGTCAATAATGAATTCCTAGTATAAATATTGTGTTACAATATTATTGTATTTTTCTTTCTATTGAAATTTCAATGACTACCTATCATGATCCTTAATATAGTAATAAACAACAGGCTCGTTGGAACAGGAACTTTGTCACTGTCACTGTGTCAGATTTCTAAACTTTTGAAGGCATCTGTAAACCTGTTGTCATGTACCGGACTCAACAATTTTAACTATTCATAACTCATTCTTTGAGTACTCTGGTCCATGCAACCGAATATGTGAAACATGTTCCTTGTAGCGAGTTACTACAGTACATTCATTTTGACCAACATACTTTTTATTGCCATCCTCACAATCACAATCGACTAGTCTTGTACCTGATCTGTCTGCGCTTGGGGCGCTGATGAACTCAAAAGTGACATATATAGGTTCTAAACCAGTTGAGGATGTATCAAAATCCTGGATCAGATCCAAAAGTATATCGAATGAAAATATAGTGTAGCAAAAACACACACAGTGAAACCTTTATGAAGAGATTGTTCTAGAAGAGAAAGGAAATGCTCCAACAAAAGTAGCCATCGGTACAGAATATTACTCAGTGGACATTATTAATCAATAGGATTGTATATATATTATTTTAGCTGTAGGCAATGCCCTGAAGGAACAGATATAGCTCATGATGTTTAATGCGAATACAAGGAAAAGTCTGGAATTTACGAAATGAGCTGTGAGGATTGCGATTCAACTATGTTGGTCAAATTGAGCGGATAATAATGACTCGCTACATGGAACATGTTTCACATAGACGGTTTTGGGAACGGCCACAGAATAAGTGAGGAATGCTTGAAATCGTTGGGAGCACTACATAGCAATAGGTTTTCAGATGCCTTCGAAATTTTGGGAATCATTAAAAAATGATGATTATTGAAGCCATACCAAACGGAAGAGTTTGGTATGGCTTCAATAATGATATTGATGATAATAACGATAAATATAGCACTAATCCAAAGAAATTATTCAAAAAATGATGCATCTTCATATGAATCTATTTCTTCATCTAGTCTTTCCAGGGTTATATCACTTTCCTTGAAAATATACATAATCGGAAAGTCGGCGAAGCAACTGTCTGGAATAGAAAAAAGGAAGGAATATCCTAACTCTTGAAAAATAGAAGGTTGAATCTAAAAATACACTTCTAAACTCTATAGAATCAAAAATGCAGAACATATGGAAAAGGTAAATAGAGTAAATACAAAAAATACAATAGAAACTGTTATAGTACTTAATAATAATAAAACTTTATTGAATCCGTTGAGATCAGCACAAAACATACTCACAATAATTAAAATTGTTAGCTGAAATTGCGGTGACTCCAGGTAGAAAATAAACGGAGAAAGTTGGCAGAACCACTAAAAAGTAGTGGAAATACCATTGTAAAATACTATGATAGTATACTGAAAAAGTTTCTGACAAAAGAAGAAGAGCAGAGAAAGAAACATTTTTAAGTTCATATTTATCAAAACAGCCTGAGACTTTGGCTTGTCAAAACATCAAATCTTCTGAAGTAAGATAAGCTTGAGTTGGAAACCTAAGAACTTGGCCTATCAGGGTGGTATCTTTAACATCTTGGTTATCAGTAGCAGAAGGCTGAGCGTGCCTACCAGAGTGGTGTCTTTACCATCTTGGTTATCAGTAGCAGAAGGCTGAGCGTGTCTACCAGAGTGGTGTCTTTACCATCTTGGTTATCAGTAGCAGAAGGCTGAGCATGCACTAGTTGCATTACCTGCTACTTGCTAAAAGCATATTGGATTTAAACTTCCTCGTATTTCAAAGTGAGCAAGAATGCTATATAGTCATTCCTTCCACGTTTGCAGTGTGAACAATACTATGTGGCCTTACGCTTGAATCCATTTTGGGAAATTATTGGTATTACTCTTTTCTCAACGCAAAGTATCTACAAGCAGAGGATCTATTTTATATTGCACAATCATGAATTTTTCAATAGATTTTCCGCGTCCAGATAAAAAAGGAAACTGGCAACCCTTGGTTAAATGATGACTTTCCAATTCTCAAAAATTATACCAACCTCATATCCACGAAGCAGTAGACTTGAGGTATAAGCGAACTATTAAATTTTCGAATCTTGCTGAAGATTCGTCAAAAAACTGTGGAAAACTTAAAGAATAAACGATTTTTTTTATTCTGGAGGCAACAATCATTTAACCCCTATACTAACTTATCTTACATGTGCTGGAAGGGATTAGTATTGGATAAAGAACCTGGAAATAATTATCTACGTCGATGGTTTTTCTTGTAATTTATTCGCGAAATTTTCTAATTTTTCTTATTATGAACTGCTTTTAATCACATACAAATGAACCTGAAACGGCTTTTGGATCATTATTCGAATATCGAATGGATGTTTGGAAGGAACCTACCTTCCACCTATCCATCTAACGAGAAGCAATGGCCTTCTCGCTTCCCCGATCTAATGACATTTTATACTACAAGAGCATAAAGGTACTGAAGATAATCTGAAAAAGGAGTCATACTTCCAATAATCGTTTATTGAAATTGTAAAGTGACAGTAAGAGGCTTGAGTTTTTAGCGATAACGAATATACTCCTTTCGAGCATTTATCGAAAGTCTCCAAGTGTCGTGAGTTTCAACATGCAATCCCAAGCACTTACGGCAATGTTGACAAAATGTATACTAAAATCGTCCTGAATATTAACGGGGTATTATATTTATGCGTGCAATTTCTAGCGGAGGACGGTAATTAGTGAAAATCGAAAATCCCACCGTTGGAATCTAACCAACGTACACATATCAGTTGATTGAATGAGTAGAACGAAACACTCTCGCTAATCAACCGATTACTGTCAGACCATGAAGATATTGATATTTTCAAAGGGAAAGTTGAGGCTCTCTTCATTGTTATTCGAGATTTAAAACCACTCAGTATATGTAGGTGTATTCCAATTCGGAGATACCTATTTATTTCTTTCACCCTCCTGAAATTCAGTATTTGAAATGATAAAGCCAAAGAGAACAATATTCATTCCTGAAGAGCCATTAAGTAACGTTCAGAAAAAATGATAAAAAACTCACCCATACCCCTATGCCGCCACTCCCCCACATCTCTTATTTCCACCACCGTGAAACGCAGTCCCAATTGGCAAGAGAGCTGCAACTAGGGTGACGTCACGATTCACGTGACCATACTCAGAACGAAGCAGTTGTTTTAAGTTAAGATGGGTCGTACTCTAAGTCGGCTGGGACAATTAGTGCGCTGAATGTCAGTTGTCACTAAAAGCCGAGCTCGGTAGGTCGAAGGTTGGTCGGTAGAAACGAAAAACTGTGCGCGTTCGCTCGATATCCACAGCCTACTAGAGCCGAAGTGAGAAAGTACGTGTTCTATGGATTTGAATTTTTTGCAGCACAAGTTAGTTTTTGTATTTTTTTTTTCAATTTGCGGCCCGCGTTTTTTTGGGGATGTTGGAAGCTTTATCTGATTCAGTTTATCTGGAAAGGTGATATGGATTATCGCCTCTGATAACGTTAATCTTGATTTATGATAAGATTGTTTTTATCGGGATGTCTTCTATTTTGGAAAATTTGTTGTCTATGAAGTGGGTGTATTTTTTGAAACTGGTTTTATTTTTGGAAACATGTGAATTGGATGGTTGGTGTATTTATATATTTTTTTGGTTTCAGTCCTATGTACTCCAGAGGGCCTAGTGCTTACACAACAGGGACGACGATGCCTTACTATAACAGTGGCTCACCAGAATTGACCACGCAGTCATCACAATTATGGACGAATTCAGGTGAGTTCTATTTTGGTTTAATTTTTTCAAAAATAATTTTTTGTTTATGCTGCTATAATTGCTATAATGCTAATATAATGGTCAACGATTCTTTTTTTAACTAAATTCGCTGTCTCGTTACTTGAAATTTTATTGATCTATTTATAATATATTTTGCTGGAACAGTCAATATAAAGCAGCGATAACAAAAAGTTGCCTACTTGTATTGAATAATTTACTGATATAGGTACTGATAATGTGTTTAAAAATAAGAATCCCAGCTCTCGTATATCTTATTCAGGTTGTGCTGACAACTTTACCAGAGTTTGTGGAAATTAAACAAAGGAAACACTAATTGAAATAATATATATGATTTACTATTTCATTGCTATTACATATGAAATTACAAATAACATCTCTAAATTGTCACCTCGTCAAAAAATAAATGAAATTGTGCATCGTTGTCCCTGTCTAGATATTTTTCAAGATTTGTGGGTAATTCATTTTGATTTTTATTATCGTTGTATCGTTATTGAATATCTGAAAAATATGATATCGAATGATGAATAACTGAGCTAGTCAATAATGTATCAATTGTACATTTCAGTCCTAATTTTTTTATTTTAAATAAATAACAAAACAGTAGATATATTATAGGTCAACTTTTATATTCCTAGTTCATTTTTCAAATAGAAGTAATAAATACACAAAACACGAGTTGGACTTTATTCATTCACCTCCATATTTCAAAGAAATCTTTTCCGATGTTTGGTGAAAAATAGGTTGAACAATACAATTAGTTTTTTTACAATGGTCTTATGACAAATTAACATGTATAATTATGATTGATTCCTTAATGACCATGTACTAAATTTCTTCCCCAATATTTGACAGTTGAAGTCATATATCTTCTCTGGTGGATTGACTTTGTTTTAAAAAACTCTTCATTAAATCTTAAAATCTCTATCTCTGTTGATTATTCATTATGAGTTTAGTTACACCAGAACATTATTGTATTGTTTTGTATTGTACTTTATTGGTCAGTAATACACGACATAGTGTTTTGACAAGTCATTGACTACACCTAATCCTAAATTTAAATAAAATTTGTTTATGAATAAAATATACATATTGGATTTCACAATAATTATTATACATTTTCACGTCACTGTTTTTTTGGATTCCAAATTTATAAAATTCATTTACATGTTTGTTAAAATGGGTGCTATACCACAGTTTATCGACTAACATTGAAGAAATCTAAATTCAGAAATGTCATAATAGGCAGAGCAGTGTAAGTGATTTTTTAGTTTTGCTTTAAACATGGCTATTGGAGCTTCTGTGATAAAGTCTGGTAGAGAGTTGAATAATGTGATACCAATAAATTTTATATTCGTAGAGATTAATCTGTTATTTGGAATAGCGATATGGGATCTCATTCTAGGCATTGCGAAGATTGTGATTTTGAATATACTTCCCATCTATTCCAGTTCGTGGAAGCTGATGTTTTACATTCCTCATTGTTAGAGTTCTTCATCAATATACTCCAAACCTTTACAGAACAAACTTCTGCAAAAGTCACCAACTAGGTACATTTTGTCCTTGGAATATTTCTATTAAAAGAATAAAAAGAATATATTTTATCATTTCTACTTTTCTGATTACTCCTTCCATAAAATAATAATGATAGTCTTTACTTCAGCAAGACTAGAAGCAAATAAAATGGGACAGGATTGTTAGTTACATAACTCCATTGTAATTGTACTCAGGAATAGAAACGGGTGCGAGGTAGTGATTAACGAGGTATTACCTTTTAACGTGCGATACATAGCAACTCAAATAACATTCCTTTGTATATCATCAACACTCGCCTTCCAATCTCAACTTCAACAATGTCTTTCTTATTATTCTTTTTCTCTAATGATATTGAATGTATTATTTTCCTTAACGATACACTTATGAAAAAGTAGAGTTAGTTTAAAAATTGTCAAATTGTAAGTAAAATAAATGCTCTGTGGTAATAATGGACGTATACGAGGATTGATTGAAAACTGTTTTCTCTGTATTTCGTGCTGAGAAACTGAAAAAAATCAAAACCCACGAGTATCTCAGTATAAACATTCTATTGGCCTGAGGAGCAGGCATTTTCTTGGGAATAAATTGAAACTACCACTTCATGGAGAGTCTTGAAAGCTATAATAGAGAAAGTTATATTTTATATAATTTTTTTCTCAATACTCATTAACAGATCAAACATTTTTACAATATTAAATGCATACAGATTTCTTCATGAGAATACATTTGCGTTTATCGAGTTTGAAACAAATGTAATTCTTTCTATTGATACCCGCATTTTTTCAGAAGAGAAAAATGTCATCTATGAAAATAGATATATTAATTTGTAATATGTTCGTAAAAAAACATTACCATATCACGTGGTATGTGACAAGTTCAATTTTTTATTAGACTGTTTCAGTTTTTATTTATTTTTAGTATCTTTTTACGAACCCAATTCAGAAGTCGAAGGCAGAATATAGTTTATAATATTATAGGATAGCATTAGGAAAATCTGAAGTTGCAACTTCAGAACAGTAAAAATGTTCCCTAAAATTATTAAAAATCTTGTTCATGGGTTAACGAAAAGAATTCACTTCGTGCAAATCAACTAGGTATTTGAATTACAGCTTACCAAATTGTCAAAAGATGAACTTCACTCAGTCTAATTTTTTTATTCATATGAACTGATATGAAAATCGATTTCGAAATTCATAATATACACTTTAAAAGATTATTCAACATAATGTGACGTGAAATTACAGTGGTGATTGTCATGAACACCAGTTCATCATAATTTATTTAGAAATTGAACCTTGTTTTTTGATGAATACTAATGAACCAGCAGAATGAGAATAAAAGTATTACTGCATATGATAATATGTAATTTTAACTAACATTATAGGTGAATTTTTTCAGGAATAATTAAAAATCCTGTGATATGTGATGTGATTTTGCAGATCTATTTATATATTATTTATCTCGTTATTAATGGGCTTCCACTAAATATAAAAAACCACACTGTAAATTTTCATTCCACATAGTATTTTCACAGTTTCAACTGTAATTCTATAACGTAAATTCACATATTTATTGTATTATAGTAATGTATTTTACAGATTCCATTATCATTCCACAATATATTTCCACAGATATATGAAAAATGAGAAATGACACTTTCTATGTTTTTTACCATTTTTATTTGTAACTAATTTTACTGCACTTTAGTCCTATAAGGACATTTTCAAACATTATACATTAATGTATAAGTTTCAATTCTCATTTTTCATTATGATTTCCTACCACGTAGTAACGGCTACATTCATCAATTTATTCCACAGATTTCACTGTTGTCATCATACATAGAATGAAAGTTAAATATATGTTTGATGTGAACCAAAGGGACAGTTTAATCGGTCATAGCACTCAAAATATTCAGGAAAATCTCTTGACTCTCTAACTATCACAGTTTCCTCAACTTAAATTTAGGAGGAACATTTTTCATTTGAAAGAAAACCATCATTTTCAGATCAGGACTTCTAGGAGGCAGGCCAGTTAATCCTTCCAATATAACTATTTTCATACAATTTTACTTATAACGGGATAAAAAATAACGTGTGCATTGAGTGATACTCATTTTTTTGTGTGTTTCGTTCAGATTCACTGACCAAAAGTACAATGTTCATAAAAAATGTAACGCAATTTCCTAGATATCAACGTTGGTAATAGAAACCTGATCTATATCCACCTATAGCTCAATTAGACGTAGCAGACTATGGGAGTTTATGTTTACATAAAGTACAAGAAGCATTTCTCTGTCGAGAATGGATTTTGCATTGAAATTTGAAATAAATGTCAGCTCAATGACAAGAGAACCACCTTCATGCGTTCGTGGAAAAAATGAATGTCCAACGAATTACTAGTTGTTTATTATAAAAGGAAAATCAAAAGTTGTTTATCGTGTTCAACATCAACTATAAAATAATGAAAATAATTGATGATTGATTCCTTTGGATAAACAAATCGTATGATTCATCATTAACATTTTTGACGTGAATGGAAACCGATCGTAGATGTAGCAGTATTGAACCGTGACAGGAAAAATGCCAAACAAAGTTCATTTGAATCTAATTCAAGGTTTTCAACCCGATCGCGCTTGACGGTTTGAGCTGTGAATTTTTATTTTTATGGATGAGATATATCTTGTAAATCCGTGAAAGGTCAGCATTTTTAAATTCAAGTTGATATCCTGAGCATTGTGCAACCAAACTATCCGTGTTAACAACTAGCCATTGTTGTCAAACATTTTTTCCTTTCCAAACCGTTCTAGCGATTACATATTAAAAGGTTAGACCCTCTCGTCTTTCAGTAGCTCAAAAATTTCATGAAGACTTTGTAGGACTTGTAGGAAAACCCCACAAAAGTACTCTAACTTTCCACCAGTTTTTCGAATTTGTTTTATACACTGTGTGGAACCAAAAAAAAGCAGATCGAATTTCTCCAAGACACATTTGTTGAGAAAAAAGGAAAACAGGTCGATTTTTTAGTTCAAGGTGGACAACCTCTTTATAACCTCCCGCCCATTGATGACTTGAATATGATGTGTTTGCAAATATCAAATTGATCATAAACTGAAACTGATAAGTGATATTGCTACCTTACGTAAACACAATCTTCAGGTTGTTATGTATGCCATTCTGGTTGTCTTGGTTGTGATAAACCTTTATCATCATAAAGGTTTATTGTAGAAATCAAATCATCACTCTTGTCTCTGGAATGTCTCTGGAATATGTTATGACATTAATGTTCTTTTGCCTATTAGAAATAGAATGCCTCATACAGAAAAATTAGAAACATCAAACCACCTCGCCAATAATACTAATTCATACCAAAATAGATCGTTTATATGGATATGAAATACACTTAAAGAAGCTATTGAATAGTGAGAAACGTAGAACGGTTTGGAAAAATGAAAAAACTCTCATAATAAAGTGATTTCATCACAAATATTATATTTTGTCATTTTGATGTTAATAAACATGATCTGCAAGTATCATGTTTCATTGAGATATGTTGTGTTTGTTAATTTGATGATTTATTTTTATTTGTGTGTTCAACTGAATTTATATTTCATCTACATTTTATTTCTATGCTCTTATTTTTTTCAAAATGATTGATTTCAGTATGAAGAAAAGAGAATTGAAACTTTCTATGTTTTTTACCACTTTTATTTTCAAACTTATACATTAAACTAACAATGGTTTATTACATTAGCTCTTACATAGCACCCCTGTAGGTAATAATATAGGTACTTGGCTTGATTGAGTACCTGAATTTACAATTTACAATGCGGATGTGCTAATTTGAAAACCGGTGAGTAAACTAAATCGATTTGATCATT
>WOGL01001203.1:0-11957 GCA_015342145.1 Leptinotarsa rubiginosa
TTCAATTAATTTGAATGAAATTCCTTGAACTCAAGATTCATCCACTTGAAACTTGGATTACATGAGGATTTGCGAAGAAATATTCAATTATCTCGTTAGCAAATGTTTTGATTCAATGAATGAATTTTTTTTTGTAGTTTGATATTCTTTGGTTTCAATTTACTTGTACTGGTAATATTTTGTATATATAAATAATCATATATATATATTTGTATATATACATTCAGTGATGAATCTTAGTCTCAACGCTTGGTAAAATATTGTTGAAGAACTGTTGTTCAAGATTTTGATATGAGAATTCATATGTATAATTTCACTTCTCTGTATTCAATATATTTATCAATTGTGCATTCTCTGAAAGACTTTAGTTACGTTAGACATCTCAGGTCCAAGTGTAGTGTACATCTATCTAGTCCAATGTGTCTTTAGTTCATATCGTTTTCATGATACCACTACCATGGTGAGCCATACCTGAGCTGTTAACCTTCGAGGTATAGTTTCCAAGGAATACAAGGCCCTACTGTGATCTTCAACCAATCGACTGGTCTTCAAATCCACGCTCCGTTTCCAAGAAATATAAGGGTGGATATAGTAGCCCTACTGTGATCCCCAACCTATCGACTGATATTCAAGTCCACGCTCTGTTTCCAAGGAATACAAGGGTGAATATAGAAGCCCCACTCATTGAACAACTCTGACAGATTCCCAAGACAACCTACACCGAACCAGGGTGCAGTCAACCATTGTATTTATATACAATCAATTGTAACAGAATCACATATTATTTTTATTATATTCCATATAAACACACGGACATAAACTAGCCCCTTACCGTCGGATAGTAAACATGTTAGTTTTTATACTTTCCATAATGAATATTTCTAGAGTTCTACCCCATCATTTAACCGTTATTTTCAATACCTCGACAAGTATTGCAATCACTTTGTGATTCAAACATGTGTTGAAGTTTCAAAAATAACGGTTTGGTGTTGGGAGATACCTCCAGTAATACTCATTACTAGACCGAAGGTGCATCACAAGTACTTTTCATAATAATGGTTAGACCTATGTTTTTTTTTTCAGAAGTCAGAAGAATGAGAAGTAGAAGAGGAAAAGTGATGAAAAAGAAAAAAGAACAATAGGACAAAACAAGTTTAAAAACTGCAGTTACCAAAATTTTGTGGAAAGAACCAATTTTGAGCGAAGCTTCGTTGCGCTACAACATTCCAAAAAGTACTTCGCATGATAAAATATCAACACTGAAAAGGAGAGAAAGTGACATTGGATATCGAATAACTGACTACGAAATTGCTGGTCTGGTCAAAGAAGCGTTCTTAAAAGTTGCTCGACTGGATACTGCAGCATCAGGATTCAAATGTACGGACATTCACCCATTTGATAGACACTTAGTCCGGCCGTACACGGACCACATTTGCAGTTGAGGCAACCACAACATTGTGGCCACATTGACTGCACTTTGCGGTTGACACAACCACATTTTTGTGGTCGACTTGCGGTCATATAAACCGCACTTGCAGTTGAGGCAACTGCCATCAAAAATTGAACGCTGTGAGACTAATATGAGAAAAAGTACACGACGGTGTACGCGGTTGGGTACGACTGCAAGTTTGTGGTTAGTATACGGCGGATGCCGCGATGATATCTCGGCGGAGATCAGCAGCAAGTTGACTGCAGACGCCCGTTTTGACTTTTGTGAACGCCCGTGTACGTGTAGTACAATATTTCTTATGGGCGGCTTGAGTTCGCTGGAACGCGACTGCAATTGTGTGGTCGATCCGACCGCAAAATGTGGCTCGTGTACGAGCGCAAACAGCAGTGTGCAGATCAATTCTACAACCTGTGGTGGTCGTGGTATCGGATAAAGAATAACAACCAGAATTGCTCAATTCGATCAAACGATGTTGTTAACCTATACATATTAAATCGAAGAAATTGGAAACTTCCAATAGGAGGCGGGCACATCCGCTACAGCAGAAAAGACATTCCGCATTGTCTCGTGAATCACTCACCGCATCGAAATTTAAAACATTTTTCGATTTTGAAAGACAAATAGGTAATATGTAACGTCTTTCAGAAAATCACGAAACAAACAAGATGCAAATTATGAAATTCGTCCTAATTTGGTGAATCAGAGAAAAACAATCCGTCATCGAAAATCGCATTATCAAAATCAAAAATTCTATTTTGAATATGGCAAATGAAAATTTGCAGAAATTTACCGCTTGAAAATTCGTGATTTTTCATCATTCACCATTCATTCGAATGGTTTTTTTTCTCACGAATGAGATAATATAGTTCGTTCTTTATTTTTACCCTAGACTAGCCGCTAGCCTAAAAAATGAAACTAGATGAAATATAATCTTTTTTGTCAAATTTTTTAAAAGGATTCGATAGCAATGTTTTCTGGCTAATTTCTATTTATTAAAGTAATTGAGAACATAAAACACAACAATTTGAATAAGTTTGAGTTTGTTGAATATTTTATAAGCTTTCGGGTGGGCTAGAGAAGAGCTGAAGAATACTCAAAATGACACAACAGTTTAATATATTCAATATTTGAAACTCTTCTCTACTGATTCATGTTAAGTACACCTGATAAACAGCTTTTTTGGAAGTACAAAACCAAACACTTCAGATTCGTAGAAGCCTTTATTTCGTATAGAATATGTAGTTCAAACATTCATAGTGCTATTATTTACTACCAAAACAATTTCTTCATGAAATAGATATTTTGTAGGATTACTCAATGATAGAATAATAAATCAACAATATCATCTGCCATTTTACTTATTTTTTTCGGCCAAAACATAATGTAACGAAATCGAATTAAATGATATATAATAATGTCAATTACAGTAATGACTTTCGGATCGACCATTGAACAGACATTCCTAAAGTACCACTGAAACTTACTCCATAATCAATTCAAATTCTTCCGCTCTGTATTTACGTCTCTTGAGATAAATATAAATTTTGAAACCTACAATACTCATAATCAAAACTAAAAATAATGAAATGAGAGTCATAACTGTATTAAATAGAGGGTTTATATTACTTGCGATTGCATTTGTGTGTAGCCTTTCAGAACTCTGTTCGTTTGTGCAAAATATACCAGCAACATTTTCATGAAAAGTTCCTTTTTTTTCTTGCACCGTGTAATTAATTGATTTTTGTTTGAAATATCTTACTATTTCAACCAATAACTCGCAAGATAAATGATTTTGTTGAATATTCAAAACTGAAAGTGACGGCAAATTAGAAATTATCAAATCGTACTGAATATATTTCAAATTGTTGTCAGAAATATCCAAAACGTATAAATTCTTCAATGGATTCAGTAAAACGTAATCTAAACTTTCCAAACGGTTGTGAGAAATATTGAGAAAATTCAAATTCTTCAGTTCATTGAATGTAGCTGGATATAACGTTTTGAATTTATTTCTCGATAAATCGATAGTCTTCATTTTCCTCAAATCTCGAAAAACTGACTCTGGTAATACATTTATCTGGTTTCCTGCCAAAAAAAGGGTTTTCAGTTCGAATAAACCGCAAAACGAATTATTGTTCAATTTTATACGATTGTCATTCAAATCAAGTAATTTAAGTTCGTTAAATCTTTCGAACATGTAAGGTTTTACTTCTGAAATATTGTTATCATAGAGAAAAAACTTCTGCAAAGATTTTGTACTGTTGATTATAGAGATACTGTCATATTGCAGTTTGTTTGAACCTAAGTTAAGATACTTCAACATGGGTGAATCCGTTATATTGAAGTAAGTCAACCCATTATGGGATAAATCTAAAAGTTCCAAATTGTTTTTTCCGTAAAATACTCTATCTTCTATCATAGTTATATTATTGTTTTGGAGAAAAAGGTTCTTCAAATCTTCAAGTAGTTTGAAGTCAGAATTTTTCAATAGAGTTAGCATGTTTTCCTGTAAGTTCACCTCTTGGATATATTTGATATTGTTAAATAAATTCCCTAACGTTCTTAATCTATTGTGGCTCAAATCTAACTCTACTAAATCCGAAACAAATTCATATATGGTATAGTCATCTTTCGGTACATTCAATGCATATGAATGACTATTAACACTAAAATCCATAGAGTTAGTAGCACTTTCACATAATGTGAAGAAATAATCAACACTCTCTATCAAGTTATTTGATAGATTCAACGATTTTAAGTTTTTCAAGTCGCATATCACGATATTTGCTGTATCTTCCAACATATTTTCTGTGAGTTGAAAATGCTCCAAGATATCTAAATGCTTCAACGTATTTTTTTCGACTTTAATCAAGCTATTGTTGGATAACACCAATTCCTTCAAATTATTTATGCCTGAGAAAGTATATTCATTCATATGAAATGTGGTATTCTGGATGGTGAGCTGTTCTAACTTTGATAGAGTTTTGAAGATGCGTTCCGATGTTGAAAATGTGAAAATTGAATTTTTTATAGTAAGAAAACGGATTTCTTTCACATTTTGAAATATTTCGAAAGTTACGTTGTATAACGCAGAGTTTTCTATCTTCAGACTTATTTCGTTGTTGATGGTGATGTTTTGAAGAATGTCGAGGTGGTCTTTCGAAAGGTATTGACAGGTTATGTAATAACCTCGTTTATCAAAATTGTAATCTTTGTCGCAGTGTAAGGCACTCAAGATTCCAACCGTTGACAACAGTACGATCACCTTCATTTTACCTGTAACAAAACATTGAATTAAAATTGTAGCCTATTTTAGCATGGAGCTTACTGTATAGGGATAGGATAAGTAGGAATAGGATAAGTGTCTCTAGAGAGATAACTGATAGGAATTATATATTACGACAAAAATCTAACAAAATACATCATTGTCCCTTCAGTATTTTCTAGTGTTGCCGCTATGTCAAGAGATTCTCGTGTCTTGTTTCGTTTTATCTCATGTCATCTCTTGGCAGAACAAGAGTCTTAGTTGAGACAAGACAAGAGAATATGGCAGTCCGTGAGAAAAATAACATTTCTAAAATTCATTTCAATTTTCATGCAGAGCTCGCCAAGAGCAATTTCATTTTTAATCTCTATACTCAACGATGTAGTATCTGCTGTTTCTACGTGAGTAGTTGTGAGGCTCTCATAGAATCAACAGTGCTCGAAGTAATGTGATGCTCGCTATTCAGCGATTTACTTTTTCGTCCACAGTCTGAATACTTCAAACATGGAATTCAGTGTGTGTTTCATCGAGCTTCAGTTAGAAGTTTGAGATGAACCAGTGAAGTCAATAATGTTTTATATAAAGTTTCAGATTTCCATGCAATGGGTTTTTTGAGATATCCTCCAATATTCACGGTATCAAAATTAGGTTTTTTAAATGGAATGAGATATATTGATTTCCGTATTCGAATTCTGTTAGAAATAGAATTCTATGGATATGTACGAAGTTGAAGAATTTGCATGATCTACACATCTATGTATAGAGTTACTACTTTTAAAATTGATTGCTTCCTTTCTTTCTTTGGAAGATTCCCACATTTTTTTGTATAAAAATGGAGTAGTAGAAAGCCAAACACTTCCTTTCCCAAAAATTTATATATTAAATTGTCCACATTTTAAAGGACAAAGCACAAGCACTACAGGAAAATCCTTAAGGCGCTATGAGAGCGGTGCCTGTGCGAAAGTAGTGATTCATATTGGATTTGAATTGCTGGAGATTAGGATGAAAGAGTTTTCGAACAATGAAGTTCAAGGTGTACTGAGTTGAATCTCAAAACGATGAGGAGCCACATACCAATAATCTTTTTTGTTTTGGAGATATTTTGAAAAATGTGTTATTATTGAATAATAATTTGATCCACAAACATTTTTTCATATACTGAGTGAATCGTATTAAAAGTTTTTAAATTTTATCAATGAAACATTCAATATATTCAATTCAAGACGTAATTTTTTTTGAGAAGCTCTTTATAGAAATGTGGGCTTTTGAAAATGAATACCTAGGGTTCCAAAGTCACAACAAAAATACTCAGTTTCTAAAATTATATTATTTTCAACATCGAATTCTTCCAGCAAAATCTTCGAGATTGAAAACTGATAGTGAATTAATAGACCTTATGAGGAAATAATTGTACAATAGAGTTCAAGTCGGTTCATTTGGGATCGATGGAATCAAAGTATTCCAGGCTCAGGTTTACTATAAGATTATAATGTGAAATCCATGAAATAATATATCATTCCCTTGTAAAAAAAATCACTGAATCTTCCAGTAATTCAGTCAAATTACTCCTCAACAATGAAATAACATAGTCTTACAAAATTCTTCTCTGAGAAAAATAACTTTAGCATATGTTTATTTTTATGATATTATTTGAACCTAACGGTATATACTTATGTAACTTCATATTTCTGCTGAGTGCTTTTTTCGCCGACGACCTGGGTTCAATTCTCTAACCAGTAATTTTTTTATTTCAATTACCATGAAATTTCCAGCCGCTGATGGTCATTGGGACCATGTGATGGTTAGCTTGGATAGGTGGCCTGTCTCGTGAGGAGAGAATAATTTTAATTTCCCGCGCAATAGCTTCTGATTGGTCGACTAGGTAATGACGAAAAGTGGAGGAGTGGAGGTGTTCTATACTTCGGCAACTACTACTCATGTAAAATGAAATATAGTGCTTCACTGGAAAAATTATCCAGTTTTGATTCATTCAGTATTGAAAGAAAAATGGGTCGATTTATTATTTACCTGTGATGCACTGTTCAGAACCTTCGGTGTAGTGATGAATATTCACTCCACGTTTGATTTTTTTCAATTTAATCGACAGATGTATTTGTCAAACACATTGAAATGATTTTTCACCAAATTTGTTTTATTTTGAATGACAGTTGTCAATATCTTGTTCGATTGTATTGAGATACAAATGTGTCGACCGAATTAGGAAAAGTTTGCTATTTTAGAACTTATTTAATAGACATTTTGAAAATTAGGATATTCTTATTGCGTATGATATATCAGTAAAATTGTCGATAAAAATAAATTAGAAAAGGGAGTTGAACGGGAAAGTTGCATCTATGTGTATCATGAAGAGATGAATAATCACCATAAACTTTCTGGGATACCTTTTGCAGGAACTGCGTTACCTCTCTTTTCAGTCTGGAATATTCCAAATAAAAAAAAAAACTTTCTCGAATATGATCGTGAATGTCAGGATAATGTCCAAGGTACAAGTTGAAAGATGATAAAAACAGTTTCAACAAACTTTCAAAAGAGATCAAAGCTAAATCTACATGAAACTAGTTGTTATATGCAAATTCACGAATTTTCTAGAAAATATTCAAATAATGTTTCTAAATCAAGCACTTCTCTCAACACTATTCTCAACGCGCGTTTCTCCAACCAAGTTGGCGTGTTGAGGGGATGCGAACAAGTTTTCTTCATTTCCTGAAGACGCCAACCTAAGGGCGTAGCCAGGATTTTATATAGGTGAGGGCAGACAAAGAAAATCCTAGATTGTATTGTTTTTTGTTGGTTGTTTTCAACATATGAGTTTCACATGAGCAGTGGAAGTAGTAATTGAAAAAATATATAAAAATCAGAAATAGTTTCATAACTTGACAATCAATCTACGAGGCTCTTCACAAAATCCTTTCGAAACTAATTGTACAATTTCCCCCTTTTCTTCAATAATTTTCCTGTGAACTCTTAGTATACATAAACGGTTTTCGGTCATCGTACACCGCAACCACGTTTTTATATGTTGCAAAGTCGAGAGAAACCATCTATGTTGCTCGTTGTACACGGCTGTGCCAACGAAATAATGATAGCTTTTCGTGTAGTCGGGAAAGAGGTGTTCGACTTCTTTGAAAGATCTGTTAAGTTTTATTTTTGTAGATCTTCAATTAGTTCAACTTTATCTTTCAAAATTTTCACCATGATTCTGCTTCATGTTCAAAAAAAGGAAGATCATAGTACTGGCAGAAATCTTGTGATCCTTCTTCAAAATCAACCAGTGCCATATTCAACATTGAACTGGGATGTAGCGACATCAAACTAAAAACTGGTAAATGTTAGTGTTGGTTAGAGCCGATTTTGAAACCTCCCCTTACCACTCAACTTCGACCTTGAGTGATGTCACCCGACCTTCAGCTATATGCATGTCATATGACCTTAAAGACGCCAAACGACTTCGAGATATGAGCATGTCATATGACCTTGAGAACGAAGCTCGACTTTGATGATCGACTTTGTACTTACTACATGATCTTGACCTTGAGTGAACTTGAATGAAACCTCATTGATTTACTTTGGATTGGGGTAGAGGGGGTTTGTGTCATTATAATATGAATTCATCAAAGCGTTCAGTCCGCAATAGCAGCCAGCGGTGGGAGGATGCACGATAATCTCCTGAAGGTCATTTTATTCTTGCTCGCTGAGCAGACGATTGCCATGATTCGTTCAGTAAGAACGTGGATCCAGTGGTGCAAGGATGTATTACAATACCGCTTCCGACACTTTGACAGCGAGGTGTGTGATGTTCTCCATTTAGGATACTCATGCTTCATAGTTGTAGAAATTGTCGATATTGGTTTCACTCGTATATACTTGCGTATATAAATGCTATGTACTCAAGGTTGATGATACATGAATATCAATGTACCCAAGTTCTAGTGGATTTTTCTTACAGGTTATTCCATGTTTGCAATCCTGTCTCAAGGTCACACCTTCACACACATACCCTTCAATATTGGCCGAAATCATAAAACAACAAGTTTTTTTTTAAGTATAGAATATGTGCACAAGGCGACCCCACTGAAAGTCATAACAATAATTTCAAAAACTACACCTCAACGATTTGATCTTTATTTAACTTTATTGAAAAAATATATCACAACTTGTTTCGCTAAAACATTAGCTTTTTCAAGTGATTCATCATATTTATCAGAAAAAACAAATCATAACAATAACATTGTGATGTTCTAATGGTGGAATCCAATTGTCTATAATTCGTGAATGATCTCGAATTCAAGACGTTGAGAGCGTGTTCCGACGGTGCTGTCCGGTGCTGTCCAAATTTGAAAATTTGGATGCGAAGAAATATAAGAGAGAGAAAATAGTGAAGCGGTGCGAAACATAATTGGCATGCTTGAGAGGGGTTATCGTCACAGCCTCCACCACTCGTGACGTCACATGATCATGAGTCGTACGTAGCATGGCCTAGAGTATGACTTGAACGTTCGATGCGAAGTTCAAACCCCCCTCCCTCATCACTCGACCTTGACCTTCAACGACGACACAAGACCTTGGAGAACCTAAATGACCGTGATTTATGATCATATGCCTTGGGCCGAAGTTTGGCCTTGACGATTAAGGTCACAGCATATAACCTTGAATGTATAGAAGGTGTTACTTTGAATTCCCCCCTTCCTTTCTGATAATTTCTTCACAAGCATGGAGTTTTTTGTTTTACTTCATTCAAGTCGAAAATCTCAATTAGACGTGGTACTTCTTTAAAATTTGGCATTGATATATACCCCCTATACTATAGAAAAACTGTCAAAGTTACTATGTTACACAGTTCAATAACACAGTTTGACTGTGTCAGTAGAAAGGTAATAATCTATGTCACTGTGAGTTAATAACTTCTTACTCCACTTTTTCTCTGACATAAAAATGAACCACATTGTTTCTATGGAATGTTTTGTAGTGAAATAGGTACACTGCTGTTAGATATATGAAAATGATATATAATCGTCTTGCTACACATGAATAATAAATTATCACTCAATTATATACATCTTTCTCAATTCAGAGATCATGTTTACAATATTCTTATTATATTTCTTGGATTCATGTAGATTATTCAATAAGTGAACAAGTATGTTTCGATTACTCTCTTTTAAATATCTTATTCAGGTATCATCTATTTGAGAAATATTATATGATTTCTTGATGGTTTTAGAAACAACTTTTCCATTTTGATGGAGAATCAACCGTGAAATTATATCGATGTTTTTCCAGGACTTAAAGAAGGTAACTTATCCATCATATATTTTGTGGCCATCAGTCAACAATGAAACATTCTCATATTTTGTTCAGTTAACCTTTCAGGTTTACATTTAGTGAGAAGTTGTTTCAAACCATCAGTTGATTAGAATATTTTTTCATCATTCTTCAAAATATTTCCTTTATTCGAAACATACTTTTTTTCTATAGTAAATATATATTCACTATCTTGTACAACTGAACCATAACACTAAGCTTCAGGTGGAATATTCATGTTGACTTCACGAAAAACTGATTGATTACTGACAAATTTTTGTTGATATAACCACTAACTTGAACCATCTCACCCAATGAATCTTCCATGATGGATCATCATAACCACCAACATGAACCATATCAACATCACCCATCTCAAAACAATAATTTAATAGTTAATTAAACAAATATCATTTTTATATCTGAAAATAGATTCCAAGTAATGGTCAATGACTATTGTATTATTCAAAAAAACCTTCGTCACTTCTCATATCATTATTCAAACAAATACCTCTGATAATAGTACATCAAACATATGATATTTTTGAATTTGGAAAACAATTTTGACACTTCTCGTATCTAAAAAAAATAACTTCGGTAATAGTATATCGAACAAATATCATTTTTATATCTGAAAATGAAATTTCTACACTTCTCATATCTGAACAAAATGCACTACGCAGCTGAAAATTGTCCGAAAACGGTGAATTTGGATTCTGCTCTTAGAAGGGCGGCAAGGGAGTTTTGGTGATTTACATTCATCAAATTATGATTTGAGTGTACATTTTGATGCTGAAAAGGTGTGAATGATTCGGATAATGAATAAAAGGCACAAAAATTATTGATTAATTTATTCATCAAAATACTTTGGTGTTTGCTAGAAACTTGAGTTCGCGCATCGCAAACTATATTTTGATGTCTATAGTGGATAACTGAAGTCAGTCGATAATGAATAGTGGGTTACTGCGAAAATTGCCAATCATTGTACTTGTGATGGACTGTTTGGAAACTTTGGTGACTGAAACACGTGTCGAGGTGTTAAAAATAACGGTTTGGTGTTGGGATAAAACTCCAGTAATATTCTGCCAATCATTGGTTCACTCATAGTTTCATTCCAACTTCCAAAGTAGCTACTATGGAAGTTTTAATATGCACAGTAGGCTGATGAGTATAACTTCTTATTCCAACATTCATATGAGTTTACTTCAGGTTTCAAATGTAGTCGAATATCATTAATTCTTACATTTATGAATTTTCTTACATCCTTTGATACACTCTCGGATTGGTTGATGTTTTGTAAGCCGATTATGATGTATCAAGGTCTTACCAGACTGTTGGTTGTTTCCATGGCCCATATATCTGAGGTTTTATAACGAAGTGTGGATAATTCATGAAAATCTCATATACGATAGGACACATTCACTTTAGCATTATTACCCCTTTCATTGATGCTTTCAGTGGTTTGAGTTTCCACTGGTCCTCCGGCACAAAATGTCTGATTTTTCATTATATTTTACTGATTTCCAATTCCGCATTGAATTCTCCAATGAATGAATTAAAAAAAAATCCTGAAGGCCGATACCATTCCTTTGGCATGCAAAGCGGTGAGAGCTCATTTGAAGGGTACTGTGAGTTGAAAACTTGAAAATTTGAAGCTATGCGGAACATAATTGGTATGCTTGAGGAAGTTATCCTCACACCTTCCACTACTAGTGACGTCAAATAATCCTGATTCATACGTGTAACATGACCTTGAGCATGATCTTGAATGTGCCGTGCGAAGTTTCACCTTGACCTTGAATGACAACATAAAACCTTGAGCTTTACGTCAAAACATATGATAACATGGGTGGGGGTGGATACCAAAACCAGGCATTTACAACTTACTTTTGTTTAAAAAAACTATTTTTCATCGATATA
>WOGL01001204.1:0-11985 GCA_015342145.1 Leptinotarsa rubiginosa
TTACTGCCAGTCTTCAAGCATAGCCCACTGACTGATAAAAAAAATTAAATAAAACTAGACAAAAAACTTGGAATGCTTACGGATTTTGCCTGGATTTTTAACAAACAGTTTGTTAGCTGGTCACGTGATCGAAAGGTATGCGGAGGGGGAGGCTGCTTAGCCTCCTATGTCGTAAACACTCTTTTAATGTATTTCTGATCGGTCTGGGATACCGTGCGCGACTAACGGAAGGTTAAGCTGTTTCAAAATTCACCTAAATAGAAGCTGTCGAAAAGTAATTATATCTGACAAGTATACTCTTCGATATATTTCTGATAAGTACACACTAGAATTTTTGGAAAGTTTGAAAATCGTTCTTCATTCCAAACGATCCTCATCCAGATACTGCGTAGCGACAACAATGAAATTGACAAAATATTACAACTAATTCTGGTAACTGAGAACATTTCTCAATTCATTGATTCATATATTTAACCCATTATTACACCTTATGCTTGACATATCTTCATCATCGGAAACCTAACGTCGTGCATTTCGCGTTGCGTTTCCGAATACGAACCGCAATCAACTAATTATCCATGAAATTCTACCGTTCGTCTGTCAGTCTGCCGGTCTTCACAAGCAGCCACTTAATCATAGTCGTCTGTGGTGTTGACCGAATGTGGTGCGACCGCAGGACACAAAGAGAATGGACGTCGGAGGAAATTTGGAAAGTGAGACATGAAAACTATCTCTGGATGGTCAGAGTTTCTGAAACATTAACCTCCTTAATATTTACAGTAATTGGCAGAGACGGAGAAACTTAAATGACCCTTTGACATTTAGGATGAAGTCAGGTGAATATGTCAGTGAAGTAACTGAGGATAAGAAAATGGACAAAAAATTTTTGCTATCTATGATATTCCACATAATTTAACGTAAGATTTCGATTGCGTTGAATTTTTTATTTCATTTAAGCGACATTACCTGATTAGTATCATTATTGCAGCATTATGATAAACTCAATTGGCCAGTTCTTTGTGGTAAGTGAAGTGACAAATCCCAGAAAGGATCGAAAGTTACTGATGAGTGTCCACAGTGTGTGCACTTCATCGTGGATTTTGAATGCCCAACGAAATCAACTACAATCTTAGGTTTCTCATTGATTCTAATAACGTATTCATGTTAACCTTCTGAAAGATAACGAAAGAACTTCTGGATGTCTTTATGCGCATGATGCATGAATCGAGGCGGGAAAACTTCAAATCTGACTTTTCAAGAACACTGTGTTCACTACTCTATCTGACCACAATTCCTTGATAACTTCTGCGAACGCTTTGATTGAAGCACCATCCATATTAGAAATACCGGTATTGATACCTTCCATGTACTCATCCTTTTTCAAATACTCCAGTTACCATCTCGTGTTAGATAAACTCGGACTACACTGTTCGTGAAACCGGTATCTAATTTTGTTGAAGCTGTCGATGATACGTTCGCTACTGCTGTTTTCTTTCAAGTAATCACGGAAGCGATGATTCTCCTCAATATTAAACCAGCAGTTTGTGAAAAAATGATAATTCCAGAACTTATCTAAAGTAAATGAACTTCAAACGTTCAAGCCAGTCTCGATATACCTACACAGTAGGTTTGATGGACTGACGCCTATCAGAAAACAACTACTCCCCTGGCTAATACCACGAAGGGCGTTGGATTATATCGGACAGGCGTCAGTGCAGGAATCTTCACAGAAAATTGAACGTTCAAAGTTCATTTCTTTAGATTTATTATTATTATTATTTTGTAATGTTATCAAAAAAGGTGCTGATGAGGTAATAAGATAGGTGTCTTATTCCGAAACTTCGAAGTACGCCATTGTGGATGGTAGTGTTCCACGTAAGTGAAATTTTATACTGTAACTCTTTCATATAATATATTGAATGATATCGGTTTCAATTCCACAACGAATATTTGGAATAGGAACTGACTAGAAAAAAGTGATTTCTGTATAATTCACTGCTCTTACGAAAGGTTTTTGCGAAAGTATTTCTTCTTTCGTGTATTTCGATGTTCACGTGAAAGTAACGTCTATGCATGATCTACAAATCTCTTTAAATAGTTTATTATGAACATATCTATGAAAAATAGAAATAAAAAATGGTATATTCAATAAAAAAAATATATTCTTTCTTAACTTACACTACTCGATACACTAATGTTGCTATCACTAATATTGTTGGCATTATTACTGAGAAATGCATCAGACTTGTAAACGGCCAGCCCAATCTTCACCAACTCTTCCCCTATATCAATATCGTGCTCATCCAATTCATATAAATCAATACCAGGTACCGGAGAACCCTCACGTTTCGCTCTAGTTTTCTCCCGAACACTGTAACCATTCATCTTGGCTGATAATTTTTTCCATTGCGCCACGTGAGTCCATTCTTCGAACTTATCTTTGGCTTCTTCCGACCACGTGTCTCCATTCGGCTCTGAAAATAAATTATCTTTTTATTAATGAGTACAAAACAATGTAGAGTATGACAATCGATTTTCTCTTTTTGAATCTTTTGGTAAGTATGACCAAATGCAAGACAGTAAATTCAAAAATGTATTTTATTTTATTATTTATTTATTCATATACGATAAGTAAGTACAAACAGAATCAAAAAACGGAGACGGGGTTGTGACTTGCAGAAGTAAGATGTGCAATTTTGTGAGATGTAAAGCGTGACAATAATGATCTCTATGAATAAGGTAATATTTATGAATCATTTCGTTTATTGAGGCAGTTCAGACATCTTTTAATTTCAATAGCTTCGCAGATTATTCTGGCCTGGAAAGTTTTATTGGTGGCAATGGTTTTGGTGTTTTCGAAGCTCATTTTATGTACTGTTTTGCGATTATATTTTGAGAGGGATGAGGCTGGATCTGATTTACGGATAGCAAGCAGTTGTTCATAGACTCTGTTGGAGACTCTTCTGTTGGTCTGGCCAATGTAAGTTCTGGGTTAGGTGAAATATGGTATTTCGTATATGCCTTGTGCCTCATTGGGTATTGTGTCCTTAGGTGGTCGTAGAAAAGTGAAAATATTATTGTTGGCTATGAATACTGTTCTTATATCATGCCTATTGAGAATTTGGCTCATTTTGTTGGTAACTCCATGGTATAAGAAAAAAAGCTTTTGGGTGGTCCTTCTGTTCATCTGGTTGTTTGGGATGTGGGGTGCGGATTTGCTGAAGTTGGATGGATCTTTGGATTNGGTTTCGAGTTTGTCTAGTTCCTTGAATCTATTGTGGCTGTCAGAGAGTCTGATAGACCTGTGTATCAGAGAATTCAGAACAGAGTTCAATTGGGCAGGATGGTGATGGGACCTGGCATTGACGTAATGGTTAGTATGAGTTGGTTTTCAGTAAGAAGAAGGATACATCATTAATTCAATAACAAGTACTGCTGTGTTATTTTGTTTCAATACACAGTGAAGTAAAACTATAGCTAAAACTTACCAACTTTTGCCAGGAAACACTCAATGGCTTGGAAATGTAGTCTGAGAAAATCAGTTCGTAGTTCATATGCGTCACTCCAAGGTACAATATCAGTATCTCCATAATCAACATAGTAAAGTTCTGCTTGTTTCATAGAAGGATCCTCATCCAAGACATTAAGTACTTCAGCCCTATACCTATTGAAATATTTTATAGGAATATAGTGTCAGTTTCAAAAACAATAATAATAATAATAATATGCTTTATTATCATAAGACATAACCTTGTAGACAAAGCTTGGGTGGTAAATACTTTAAAAAATGCAATACATATCAACTGAAATAAAAATAAAAATATGAATGGTGCATGGGTACAAACTATGTTAAAATGGAGGATATAAAAGATATGTATACATATAAAAGAGTAAAAGTCAAGTTTATAGAAGAGTAGACATAAAAAGTAACAACTTATAAGCTCCTTAATAAGTAAAGATAAAAAATATGTGTGAGTCAGTTAAAAGCTATCGTTAAAATATTCATCCAAAGTGTAATAGGGTCTATCAGATAGAAATTGTTTGACTAACTTCCTGAATTGGAAGTCATTTATATAGGCAAATGATTGTACATTTTTTCACCGTTGTAAAATATGGAGTCTCTGGTAATGTTTTCAGTTGGCACAGTGAGTTTCAGAGTGTGTCTGCAGTTTTGGAAGTGTGTCTGCACTTTGGAAGTTGTACCATCTCCTACTTCAACGTGTTTATAAAACAGAGGTCAACCTCATGTAAAAATTATTGAGGGACGAAAATCACATTTTCATTTCTCTTCCACTGGTCTTTGTGTCATTAACCTACTAGTATTGGTGAGCTATAGTCAATTCTTCACACCAATCTCAAATATTCATAAATATATTGACATAAATTTGATCGGAAGTAGTATTCGAGAACTGAACGATTCAGTCGCTGCAAATATTGTGAATATCAGAAATTACCATATTCAAAACAATGTTCATGAAAAAGCTAATGCCCAGTTATTTACAAATTTTCTCATCAAATTCCTAAAAATTTTCTCTTTGAAACCACTGGTACTTCAAGATAATTTTGTTTCAAATCACTTCAATTTACTCACTCGGTATAGCAATTACGAGGAATGTGTGCATTGTCAAAATCTGATATTGTTATCGAAGTGAGCATGAAAATAAAAGCAATCTCAGCTGCCAAAAATACAGTGAGAAAATAAGAATTGGCTCATCTTCATTTCAATACCACGAATGACATTTCTTTGCCCTAGTCAGATATTTGTACAAGTTTCTATACAGACCATCCAGCAGTAGAATATTGCTAAGTGATCACCTGGAGACCTATGTCGAAGTGATAATCCTTCAAAGTATGAGGATTATTACTCCGACAAACACAGGCAGTATATTCTCTCAGGAATGTTAGGAATGACAACATGTTAGTGGCTGTGATTGGCCTATCCTAAAAAAATTCGTCAGCCAGCAGCGGAACTCATCGATTTCTTCAACAAAAAATTTAAATATCCTGATGAGTAGAATGAATCTTCTTCCTCAACAAAACAGAAGTATTGACTCTCGACGCGCATTTCGCCAACCAAGTTAGCATCATCAAAATTTGATATTATTGAAATATTTCCTTCAGAAATCATATTTGTGAAAGATGAACCACTGAAGAGGATCGATGACCAAATGGTTTGTTGAGTTACAAGAAAACCTTTCATCGTGAAGACCAAACAAGTGAGGAATCAAGTAGAACCACCATGAATATCTTAGGCGAATACAAGTTATTCTCAATATTAGATTTGGAAATATTAATATTCAAAAAAGAAAACTGTGTTCTTCATTCTTGATGGATCATATCAATTCATAGATTTGGCAGTCGAAATATGCAATACACTTGCCAACGACCAATAAAATTGATGCCTAAAGGAATTGCTTAGGAAACCTGTGAAACCTGTGTTGAAATAAATCCTGACAAGTGTTTTTTTTTTCTTATATGAAAGATAAGTTACATTAAACCATTTCATGCCATTGAGGTAAAAACTGCTAATTCATTGAACATTTCAATCGCAACAGTAGGTAATCAGTGCTTCCAAGAAGCACTCCTTCCTTTTTTTTGAGTTGATACTACGAAAAGAGTGGAACTGTTGTACTCAACCCACAATATGACATTGAATCTTGTTTTCTGCTCTGTTATGGAAAAAATGAGATTTGTAGTTAATGGCTTCTCAATTCTCTGAGACTCTGAGGGATAGATCTATTGGTGGCCGGAGACGCTATGAGCTAACTTTTCTGTGATCCACTGAACAAGAATACAATGATTGGAAATTCCACTCGAAGTTCGTAAGCTACAATCAGATAATGGCAAAAACAGATTTGCGATGATAAACAAAAGAAAAAAGACTTCTCTGAGAATAACTTCAAAGATACAATTCCCACATCACATTTTTCCTCTGATACTTCATTTTTCCATAAATTTTTTAACGATGTTCCTTCGGGGTGCTGATTATTGTGCTAGATATAGGTCATCAGATCAATTTATAGGTCCAGAACCAGTGGAGGTACCAACATTTATGGTACGGAACCATTTCAGAAAATGGCTTGATAGAAAATATAAGGTAAATAAGGTTTATACAAGGACCGTCCGAAAGAAGATGAGACTCTATAATGGAGTCATCACGTGATGCCTTAACGAGATCAAAATTACAAACAAATATTCTTGAAATGGAAGGTAGGCTAGGCTACTGGTATCTCAAAAGTACCTTCTGACAAAGGGAAACTCCGTATTCGGTTAAATGAAAAAAAATTGAATATACGATCGATTTAAAGTTTGAGAAAACATTGGAAGAGCGGATGAAGTATCCTTTTCAGAATAACTACATGATTCGAAGAAATGGTTGACAGCAGATAGATGTCGATACACTGAAAATAAAATGTATAATTGTAATTGTTCGTAATTGTAATTGTAATATTTTTATTTGTTGTGATTTCCTTTTAATTCCGGTACAATAGTATTCCTTAACTCAAAGATTCAGAGGTTATGATTTCCAAAGAGAATAATTCATATTTCGAAAAAGGTAACAGATAGGTATAGAGAAATATCAAAAAAAGTTGTCAGGTAATTATTTTATATTCCAAAACTGATATTATTTACAGGGTGTTCTTTTTGAATAATCAAAGTTGCTATTACTTTATATTGAAAGTGGCAACACCGCATTGTGAAAAACATTTTGGTTGGGTAGACAATGTCTGAATATGCACTCCATTATTTTAAAAGTGATTCGTTGTCTGGTTCATCAGAAACGCCTAATGTGCCATCCACCGTGAATCAGCCTGTAATACACTACCCGTGCTGCGGTAACTGATTTGATATTATTAAAAAAACTCACTGGATTTTCGTTGCCCTACAAATTCAGAACAATGCATGTGAAATATTTCAAAATTGATATAAAACATTTTTTCATTGATTCGGCCGTTACACTCGGCGTTAATATAAATATTAGTGTGAGAAACAACTTGGAGTATTCAAATCACTTGATAAAGCTACAGTGCTAGCGAAACATGTTGTGATATATTTTTCAAATAAAGTTTGTGGAGATCAAATCGTGAGGTGTAGTTTTGAAATTGAAACATTCTTGAACAATGTTTTTATTCTACTCATGAATATATTCAAACAAAAATTTTAGTTTTGTAATTGTTTTTTGATTTTAAATTTCATAATATGTTTTTGTAAATAATGTTATTGTATATTGATATAATATGATACAATGATTCATAACCAACTTGCTATAAACCATATCATGTATGAGTTACGTATAGTCAAATACAATATGCATATATCTATGCCTATAACATACCACTATACTTCATCATTTCCAGTGATCCGTGAATTTCTTCTGATTCTCCATTGAAATGCAAATGAGCATACTCAATGGCAGTTATATTCAAAAGGATAGGGTTTAACCCCTGCAAGTATGGCGGAATTTGACAGGTTTTACCGCTTGACCAACAACTGCTATGAGTTTCGAACTTTATGAGAAGCATTACCTTTTGTTATGAAGACCACATTTGTTAATAAATTTGTGAAATATTTGTTACATCTGGACATGATAGCAATTAAAGTAATTAAAGGAATCAAATGATTTCATGAAGAAAATACAGGTCTCAGTGTGTAACATTGAATTGTCACCTAGCAGAAAGTCTGGAGTGTGTGTGATTATATGAAGTCACATGAAAAAAAATGTATGATTGGTATTATCAACTTAGGCGAGAGAGTTTGACAATATATTAAATAAAAAAGGAAGACATTGGACGGAACAGTAATCTAGATTCAACTTCTTGCATGATAACTAATCTAATACTATGTTGTTGGTCATATTTTTCTAAATAAGAATATGTGATGGTGATTTGTTGTCTAGAACATTATCAATGGTCCTTATATAAAAGTTGAGTTAGGTTAGGTTCAACAGAAAGTACGGACAATAGTACGAAAATTAATGAAAATCCTTATGTTTCAGATAACTGAATGGGTACTTCACTGATAACGCTTCCTTTACTTCCAGTGGCATGGACAGGATCAGTAATACTCTTTCTGATTCGATTCCCATTGATAATCACTAGTCTTATATTGAAAATCTTGTCAAGCCCGTTAAAATTCACAATACACTTGCCCATTAAAATCATAAAACTTCCATTTAATATAGCAGATTCATTGATTAATTTATTATTGTTCATTGTGCGTCTGCCATTTACTTCTATATATACTATCCTAAAGCTACCTTTTTGGTTTGTAAAACAACTTTGAGTACACCATGTACACTTTGGAAGTTGCAATTCAAAGTTATTGTTGTTGAATGTGACTATTTCAAATATATGAAATGTTTGTTCATTGATATTTCATAATGAATTTTGTTTATTTATCATTCAGCAGGTTCAAGTAAGTATCCAATTATTTTATATTCATATACAATGCGTACATGAGGTAGGAAGCGCATGAATTCAGTATTTTTGCAATGAATAATATTGAATCCTCTCCCCGGATTATTCATTGATGAAGTGATGAGGTGTCATGATTTTTGTGGTACATATTGTATGGTCTTTGACAAAACCCGGAAACCAACCAAATCATTGACAACAGCTGTTGAAGCCTACATTCCTATTCAATAATACTAAGCTGACGAAGAATGCATGCCTCACTTTATGTACGCATACTATAATTATTGACAGCTCTTTTCATTTCAATCCCCACAAATGTTATATGAAATTATTCATTCATTATTTAGAAAGTCTAGGCGATGACATCTCCCTTTCAAACATTTGTGGTTCAGACTAGCACCACTGAGTCTAAACAGCGTTGTCAGTTAGTTGACTTGCAGTGGAAGCTGCAATAAAAAACAGAGCATGAACCTCGTTTGGCGCTCGCCTCGGAATGCTTCACTTCATCTTTGACATTCGTGGACTAGAAATTGTATCGATTTATCATTTGACATCACCGTCTTCACTTTCTCGGGCTTGTCTTCTAAGGACAGTTGAGTCCCACCTTCCACTTGCAATTGAGCCTAGTATATTTGATGAATCTTGATGACTACAAACAAAGCCATTTGGTATATGATGGAATTGGCTGATACTTGATGAAAATACATAACTAACGTATTCAAAAACCACCTTTATTGTGAGATTTTCACCAAACGATTTTACAAAAACGCAGTACGTGTTTCGCCATATAATGGCTTCTTCGGGTGTGTCTTTACTAACTCTAGTAACTAACTAACTAACAGTTAGTGAAGACACGCCCGAAGAACTATGGCGAAACATGTATTGCGTTTTTGTAAAATCGTTTAGTGAAAATCTCACAATAAAGTGTTTTTTGAATACGTTAAGCTATTTTGTGTCAGATAACGGATGTTTTGGTTCTGGCTTTGGTTTTATCTATTCATGAGCTGGAAATGTATCGCAAAAATGAGTTTTGTAGTAAGAATTGGACTTTCAACAATATAGTTTTGCATCAAATACGCTACATCTGAATGGTGGGAGAAAATAAATGTTAACTCCTTATTTGAATTTCCCATAAAATTCACAGAAAGTGTGGCTTGCTGTTTCAGATACTGAGACTATAGTTTTTGAAAGAAATTAACCACAACTAACTGAGGAGGAAGAATGTTGCAGATGAGTAGGAAAAAAATTATAAATTTCTGAACAAGAACTTATTTCATGCCTTTTGTTATTTTTGATTTTCATATTTCAAAATATGATATGAAACAAAAACTTTTCGAAAACGTATTTGTCTGAAATGATCAGTTTCACTCGCCATGTGAAAATATCATCTTTCAATGAATGAATTACTCATTGTTATACAAAATAACCATCATAGTAGTACTTATGTCATCTAAAATGTTAGCATTGTGAACCGAATATAAATATGTTGTTGGCAAATGGTTCCCATTCACCAAAAAAACGAGTATTGAATGTTTCAATATCGAAATGTTTGCAGATCAATGAATTTCATGATCATCAATTTCTGAGTTGCGAAAAGTCAAATGTCTTGGATAACGGCCATGGAATAAATGTACACCGTCTAAAATAATGAATACACTGAATCAATAATTTCACTATTAATGATAATAAGTATATAATTTTAACACTATAATTTCGATTCAATACGCGTTAAACTACACCGCAGCTTCATCAGTTTGACTGGTACACGTACTAGTTCAACTGATGGAGCTACGGTGTGATGTGACGCGTCATGAATGAAAATTATAGTGCAAAAATTGTATAATTATCATTATGAATACTGTTTGAAATCGTTACCGTTGGTACATGTCAGTGGATTTTTGATGTTGTCTGAAAAAAGTTTGATATGAGAACTATGAACAGTGACGAATGTCCAAATCCAAAATTGATTTGCTTCATATGAATCTCTCTCAAACATTTGCTGATATTTTCACAAAAAATTTCCTAACAATTTGTACTCATGAAATTATTAATGCGTATCTGAAAGTGGAACTGTACTCTCTTAGATATAGACAAGATTCAGATAGACTAGATTCAGAATGAAGAATTGTTCCATTTCATCACCAGAAAATGCCAACTTGGTTGGAGAAATGCTTGTTGAGGAAAGTGTTGCATTTCTGATGTTAGGGAGCAGAGTTTGTTTGGAATTTAACTTTTCCCTGTCTCCTTCATTTTTTGCTTTTTTGTGAGCACTGATTGCAGATCATCCATTTTTACAGTCATCTAGCAAGAGTAACTTCCTTTTTTCCCTTCATTATAATATATGAGATGCCTTGAAGACAGCTCATTTCTATGTATTTCGATGAACACTCAATGTTAGAATACTTGAGAATGGTGTAAAAACCGAAACCTTGGTCGTATTAATATCAATACATTAACTAAGTGGAGATTAGTCAAAGTATTTTATTTCTATATCTATATCATTTTTTGAAAATGAATTTCCACAAAATGAATGAGTAATCAATATCACAAATCAAAAATTGGTCATTTGATAGGATATAACATTCTTTTTCCAACGATGTAACACAAGTAGCAATTTCTATTTACAATGGTGGGAACGGAGCCATTTTCTTCAAATCCATTATGGCGACACAAGGCGTCATACATAGGAATATTTTCAAACAACTTGATGTCGGGAAAAACGAACGCGAAAGTTTGCTTAGTTTTTATATGGAAATTGAAAAATTAAAAACAGTAATTTCATAATATGAATCTGAGCAAACTATCATTCGTTTTCTTTACCTCGAGTTGTTGACAATATTAATTAGGTCACATTCAGAGTATGCATCCATTATGTGATGTTTTTCTTACTTATTGTACAAAAAGTCAGTAGGAAAGTCCAAAATAATGTTTGGCGTAGTGCTGCCTACAAAATGGGCGTTCAAATGGACCAGCGACATTACTAAATCGATGAATATTCTTCCTACACTACATCTATCCACATTGGAAAACAGACGGATTCATGGTGACTTAATATTTCTATTCAAATTATTGCATTATAGAGCTGTTTTCGTTGAAAATTCACATTGCACCAATTATGGATTCAATAGTCCAGTGTCAAGAATGTTAAGGGAAGCTAATGCATCAGAACTTGATTTTTTTACTAACTTCTTGGAGGCCTTTAGAAAATCTGCAGTCAATTATGTATTCAGACTATAGATGTTTTTTTCAGATGTATGGCTTGTATGTGTGTTAGTTTTTAGTGATGATGTTAGTTATGATTGTTTCATTTAGCATTCAGTTTTGAGGTTGTTTATTATTTCATATATTTCAATATTCGTTCGAATTTTGTAACTGTTTTTGAATTGAAGTATATTTTTATACATGCATATTTACAATATTATAACTAATGTTCTTCCCGTTGATTCCGAATGGATTATTGAATGAATAAAAATAAATAATAACGTATATGATGGAATCGGCCAATACTTGATGAAAATCCATAACTAACGTATTCTAAAACACTTTATTGTGAGATTTTCACTAGATTGTT
>WOGL01001205.1:0-12022 GCA_015342145.1 Leptinotarsa rubiginosa
ACGAACGACAACTCTCAGAAGTTGAGAAACTTGTGCGAGCTAAGGACTAACGAGGTCTTACCTTTTAACGTGTGATTCCTAACACGGTTGCAGAACCATCCCAGCTTCAACCAGATAAATTCTCTAGAGAAAAATATCTGGTCGAAGCAGGAATCGAACCCACGGTCTTCCGATCGTGAGTCGGGCGCACTACCACCGCGGCCAATTCCACATTTGCTGTTTTCATTGTATTCATTTCACATTTACTTTTCTCAATATTTACTTGGAGTAATGTCGTGAACAATGACAAATATACACGGTAGCCAACTCAGAAAAAATATATGTGCTCCAAATGAAGTCCTTAGGTGATATGGTCCAAGAGGAGATTCCAAATAAGTTGTGATGCTGTAGTATTAGGAATGGGATGAAAACTATTTTTGAAGAAAAACATTTTATTATTTTCTGACAGTTGTGCATTATTGATGATGTCGAAAATTAAACCAATGAAATATAACAAAAAAATTGATGAATAGACAGTGTGGAAAACTTATGAATAATTATAAAGAAGAGTGATATCAGTTTTTGACATATGTGTTGTGTGAAAGTTCTCAGCAAGATAACAAATACATGAGAAATATTCACCCCATATGGATGTTGGGACCCTTACCACCAAACGTAACTGTCGGGTGTCATGATGAATAACTTGTGAATCTAATGTTGGCTTTTTGTTTCTCATATATGTTTTTATTTTTCAGGGTGGTGTACAAGCAAATGTAATCCCTCCAGAACTTGTGATAGTTGTAGACTGTCGCATTCCTGTTACGACAGACCTCAAATCTTGGGAAGAAACTCTTAACAGGTGGTGTAAGGAAGCTGGTCAAGGTGTTTACATCGAATACGAGCAAAAGCAATTGCAAATCCCTGCGACAAAAATTGACGGTTCGAATCCGTATTGGATTGCCTTCAAGAGAGCCACCGATGAGCTGTAAGTGATTTAAAGAGTTATTTTGGTGTGCGCTTGCATATCTCTTGTTTTCAAATTCACAAACGGTAACTAGATAACTGGACAGTCTCTATAATGAAAAAAGATGATTCTTAGAAATGATGGTTTACAGTAGTGCTTTGAGATGATGGTTTGAAAAACTAGTTACAAATACCATTTCATTACTTTTGAGACTAAGAAAACGAAATTTAATATCGCGTCAACTTCGTACCAGTGTGTTTTGTTTCTTGAAAAAGAATATGTGTTATATAGGTACACTAAAAATTTTAACTGAAAGGGGTATATTTTTATGAGAGATTAATTTTTGGGCTCTAAAATGGGTAACTTTTCCCTAGTTTAACTGACTTTGTATTTCACAGTTTCTGATTTTATCATGTTGGTCTTACTTACCTTAGACACAGTATATTTTTTCCAACATTTCAAAACCTTTTAATTTCATCCTCAGAGCTCAAAAATGAATATTGTCTTCGTTAATTTGATGTGTGAATGAATGCATCTACTATGTCTGTTTTTAATGATTAATCTAATTTTCGAATCCTGTTCATTTACATATGCAAGGAATATATAGTTTTTCTACTGACACATTGATCTTTATCTCTACCAATATTTCTCTAAAATTTTGACATATTTTTTTGTATACAGGTGAGATGTACAATATGCATTTCAATAACAAAATACTTGCAGATATATAAAAAGGAAAATACTATTTGAGTTTTTTATTTTTGGAACTAACAGTAGAAAAGGCAGATAACTGATTCTTCTACTCAACAAACACAGTCATTTAACTTTTTCACATGATGTCTTCCCTTAAAAATCACAGAGGCAGAAAAGTGATAAGGCCATGAATATTGAGAAAGATTATTTTGTGAAAAAGTTGAATGAGTATATTTCTTTTGGAACAGTTATAGCTCAATTTCAATTCTTTTTGTAAAGATAATCTATTCTCGTTTTTTTTTAATATTTAGTTTTAGGCAAATTTGTAATGAGTCAATTTTGGTTATTTTTTTTGCTTCTTTGAGGAAATATTTTTTTATTATTGCAGCACTTTTTTCAGGTAGTCTCAATATTCTACCTTTCTTTCATTGATGTGCAACCTCTATTATATTTTTGTTTAACTTGTGTTTATTTTATACCATATATATACAATATGTAAGTTTGTAAATTGAATACGAATAAAAGTAAATTTCATTAAAAGTTTTGAAATCGGCACACAAAAGTAACTAGTTATTTCTTAGAATTGGAAATTACAAATTGATGCAGAGAGGGACTGAATATTGATAGATTAGGTGCATTTGTACAGGGTATCTCTTAAAATATTATATAAGCTGAAGGAGATGATGAAAGAGGATGTTTCTGATGAAAAACATTTCTGTCCATTTTCGAGTTAATTTTTTCTTGGTGTCGACATCGACTACATTGGTAATTTGTGATTTTTACAAGAAACCTTGTTTTTATTCCAAGAAATATCATAAAACCCAATAGATTTGGGTTCTTTCAATATTTTGTGAATGAAAATTATTGAAATGTAGTGCAATCTTGAAAAAATATGACAAAAAATTCAAAGGGATTGAGTTCAGGTTCCCCTTTCAATATTTTGTTAATGAAATTAATTGAAAAGTAATACAAATTCGATTTTGAAGTTAATCAGTGAAATACAGTTATATGTATATGTTATATGTACACGATATCATCCTATTGAATTGCTTTATGTAGTCAAAATTATGCAATTGTTTGAATATATCATGACATTTAAATTTTCCCGCAGGAATATTGAATTTACACTGTTCAGATTCTCTCATAACCTTTAATTTTTCCAAATTGTGGAAGATATAACTTAAAAACTAGATAAAAAACTAATCCTCATAAAAGCACTACTTGTAAGATTTATTTCATTTATGAAGACATTTCTCCTTTTTCTCTTAATTATTTCTATTGATATATATGATGAAATATAAGGTGTTGGTGAAAATTAAAATTAATTCATCTCATTTCATTTGGAAATAAAAGAAAATTGTATTTAAGTAAATTTAAAATTTGAACGAAATACACATTCAGTCAGTAATTGAATGCATTTAAACTAGTTTTTAAAAAATGTTATTCGGGACACATAAATAAGTTTTTTTTTTATTTCAAATGCAGTCTCTGGAGTCGAAGTAATGAAATATTGAATAATACCTGGCTTTTATTTATTTTTTCAACCTCATTCTTGCGATAACATTTCAGAATAACTTTTGCGAAATCATTTTCAATTTAAATATCACAGTTTCTTCTATCAGTCACTTTTAATCAAGCTCTCTTTTCATAACATCTGTGTGTGGTAATTCTCTTCACATTTTTACACCCCAACACTATAAATTTTTTTTAGCGGCCTCAAACTAAAAACTCAGGTATTCCCTGGGGGTACGGACAGTAGGTACATTCGTGAAGTGGGCCTTCCGGCTATTGGATTCTCCCCAATGAATAACACACCGATACTCTTACACGATAACGATGAGTATTTGAACCAAACGATGTTTCTGAAAGGAATCGAATATTATTGCAAAATACTGACAAGAGTCTGTAACCTCGAAGACCGTACTGGTTAAGATGAAAAGACAGCTGAAATAAAAATAAATACGTTTCAAAAGTTTTCCGTTATTATACTATGCCATTATTGCTTGTTGTTTAGTTTGAGAAATTTAATTGTGGTTGAAATAAAATTATTGGTTGAATTGTGAGTTTTGAGTAATATCCTTTGAAACATTTTAGATTTAATTTCACCTATTAACGTGCTTTCTTAATTTTTTAGTGTTATTACTTCAATATTCCCCAACATTAAACTTGAACCCGAAACTATAATTATATGAATTTTTAGCTTATGAATGTACTAGATTTTTTATTCACTTAACCTCAGTGGATACAGAAATCACAAGGAAATCGAACAGTTGGAAAATATTGTAATACTTTATCTTTTTGATAATCAAATAATCAACGTTTTTAAACCAGAGGCCAGACTATAGTTCATCAAAGGTTTTCCCAACTCTAACTTCAAAATTGTCTCCTCGAAGGGTGCATATTATAATGAACGGCACAGAATTTGCTAATTGGAGAAATATACTTTGGAGAAGCAAAGTAGTGTAGAATATTAGCTAATTCACAGTTTTTTCCCAACACCAAATTGTTATTTTTAACACCTCGACACGTGTTTCGATCACCAAGGGATCATCTTCAAGAGGACGANGATCACTTGGTGATCGAAACACGTGTTGAGGTGTTAAAAATAACGATTTGGTGTTGGGAAAAAACTCCAGTAATAGTCATTACTACACCAAAGGTTCCAAATAGTGCATCATAAGTAATTCACAGTGATAAAACTGATATGTTTTCAAGGAAACAAGAGGATGAATCCCTAACTTATAACTTCCCTTGTCGAAATTTTACAATACTTATTTTATTATTTTACCATAGCAATACAAATATGTGAAAAATAAGTATATATAGTGTTCATATACTACAAAGCTCTCTCCTCTTTGAAGTCATCAGTCCTGTGATGTAACTTCCTTATATTAGAAATATGAGCTGACTCATCATCATTGCTGACCATCATTGTCGAAATTTACAAAGGCTACTATCACATCGATTAAGTTGGACTCTTGTTATCTTGAATGAACCATTTGTTATATCTTCTTATTCTATTTTGTGATACCTTACTAGGATGCTATCTCTTTTCAGTTCAGGTGGTTTCAATTTTCTATTTTTATTGGCTTGATTTTGAACCCTCTTCTTGTATTTCATATGTTGATCTGGCATTTTTGGTATTTCTTTCATTTGCGAATTCAAACCTAATACTTTATCTGCTTGTAAAAATATTGATTTTCTGTAGAGCTTATATGATGGTGAACAACCTAAAAATTCGCAATGTGACTGTTAATGATGCCTTACAAGCTGCCTCGAGGCATTTTTTCAATTCATTAAAACAAATAGAATTAAAGATTACAACTTTGTAAAGCACGTCAACATAATAAAACATAAACGAAACGTCAAATATTCATATTGTCTCAAAAATTATGCCAGAGTAATTAAAACAAAAAAAGTGAATGACTTCTTGGGATCAATATAGAACAGCTTAGCACTGGAGAAAAGTTGTTGCAAAAAATGATTCTAGAATCATTTTTCTACTAGGAATTCATATAGTCCATGAAAGCTCCAACAACATCGTCTCCCTCCATTATTTTTGAAAAAAGACCAATTTGAATAATTTTTTTGGCAGCTCTTAGGAATGCTTTCTTGTAATGCCGGATTTATGGTTACTTTATAAGGTCAGCCATAACTAAAGAATATAAACGAGTGATATATGTACTTAACAAAAACAAAGCAGGTTATTTTTTCAAACATTGACCGAAGTATCATCTGGTGGTATGCATTTTTTAGTATTTCATTTGAAAAAGAAAACTATTTTGGTTTTCAATGAAAGTCGCAGTTTTTGCTAAGAAAATAGTAGAAGGATTGTATGCGTTTCTTATTAATAGTTATTGTACATATTACATGTAATTTTAGGATGACAAAGTACAATATTTGCAATATTTCAAAGGTGGTTCCGTAATAAATGGGTACAAAAGTTTTCAACTAATACAAATTATTTGAATGAATTTTTATCCTAGCTAACAAATGCTTTTTTTTTCAAAAACGGCTTTTACACCGTTACATCTCCCAAGGATATATTTTTTGAAATATCTCATTATACCCTTTATGTAAATTTTTTATTTCTGTTTTCAGAGAAATGAAATTGAAACCATATGTTTGCCCAGGAGCAACTGATGCTCGATATATAAGGGAAAGTGGGTTACCTGCTTTTGGCTTTTCACCTCTATCGAGTACCGTTCCAAAATTGCACAGTAATAATGAATACATAAATATGGACATGTTTTTGAAGGGCGTTGAGATTTACTGCCATTTATTGAAAGCACTTCAACTCTGAAATAAAAATTAATAATTTATAAAGATATTTTCTATTGTCTGAATGATGAATATTTTGTTTTGGTTCCTAAAGTAAAGTGATAATTGAAAGTCGTTGTCCCTGAGATAGACCTTTGACACTGTAGGGATATATTATTGTTTAGTGGCAGCCCTGGAAACTATGGTTCTATGAAAGTTTAATTTTATAATATCGACAAACTCAATATAATCAAATCATGAAAACATCATTTATACTTGAATGATGAAAGCTTCTAAGAGTACTATTCATTAATAGTTTTAGTTTCATGAGATTGAAATATATAAATATTATTACTACTCATATCAGATGAGAAAACACTTTAATCAGGTTTGATGATTTTCTTGGGAAACATACGAAGGATTTAGGTGAAGAGCTAGTTGAAAATTATACAAGAAAAACACAGGTAAGCAGGTACCGGAAGTGACAAAATTGCAAAAGTCTGATAAAAGCGTTTTGACCGTGTTGAACATTCTACATTACCATTGATGTCTTCAAAGAAAAGAGGAAGTTGTATTGTGGGATATGATTGTAAATATAATTTTTGTCTTGAACGTTGTTCATTTTTATTTTCAGAGATATGAAGTTGAATCCGCTCATATGTCCAGCAATTACGGACGCCAGGTTTATAAGGGAATATGGATTACCCGCCTTGGGGTTTTCACCTTTGATAAACACAGCGCAAAACTTTCATAGACATGACGAGTACCTGAATGAAGATGTTTTTCTGAAGGGCATCGAAATATATAGCCATTTATTGAAAGCTCTGCAACTGTGAAGTAAAGAAGAAATATGCGATTGGACTGTATATCTGGTGTTGATAATCTTAATACTTCAATTTTTGTGTAATAGATCAATTTGCAGTGACGGTATTAATTCATATATTTTGATAATCACATCCTATCGAATAGTCTTATCAATGTATATTCTATGTTCTCACAGGGAGCTTTCAGCAAAATCATTTTTGAAGAATTAACTGCCCATCAACAAATAAATTTGATACATGTGAAGTAACCTCTGGATAAGGAGCTGAACATCTTATGGAAGCTTCTGGAAAAATGATATGAAGCAAAAAATTTCACTGACATCTTTCACACGAATATGTTATTATGATCAATGTCAAGAAACGTCTACATTAAAAATCAAGGATGTATTCATTGACTACAAAAAACAAAGTTGAAATTTGATACAACTGAATAAAGTGCTGACCTTCGTAGATGCTTCTGGAAACTGAAGAGCTTATGGATGAACTGCTTGTGAAAGACTTGATGTGAAAGATGAATTTTGTTGACAAAACTTAAAACTATTCTTTGGATTTTTATGATCTCATATTATCGCATGCGGAAGTCGACAATACATTAAACACAAAATACACAGGTGGACTTAAACGAAAATGAATTATTTTTCCACATGAAGGGTTTTACAAAGGTAAAAACAGTACAAAACATTTTTTTGTCCTTTCTGTCAACCTTTGTGTTTATCAAATGTATATTAATTCAAAGCAAAATATTTGAGAATGTTGACAATTCACCGCTACTGCAATACTACAATCTTATGAAGACGCTAACTTGGTTGTTGAAACGTGCGTCGAGAAGAGTGTTGCAGTTCTGGTGTTTGGGAACAGTATTTGTTTTGAATTTATTTTACGCCAGATTCCATTTCTACATTTCATTGAAAAATTAAACTTATTTGAAAAATTTACTTCCAGAATTGTAAATAGCGGTATTTAGCTGATAATTAACATATATTGATTTTGGAAAGTTGATCAAATATACCTAGATATGGAAAAAATTGAAGCTCATTATCAAAAGAAACAGTCGTGTGAAAAAATCGGCTGTGTAGGTACAAAAGTTTGTTTGTCCCCCGTAGTTATGTCTGGTTATATTCAATTTTATTACAAATAAATAGAAAAGCCATAAATTTCGTAATTATATCGAAAATAGCCCATTTTATTTTTCATGGGAAAGTGTACGATTTGGCGTACTCCCCCTGTATTATAGAAAATGGACCCGACCATTCCGATTATTGATTTTAATTTCGTTCAATTATTTTCTTGAAAAATTAGAAAATTCCGTTTTTTCTAGCCGAATTTCATTAATAGCGCTCCTAAAGAATTAAATCGCCCGGCAAAATAACCTTGATCTTTACAAAACAATAACAAAGGTTTAAATTTGCGCGGCTGCCATGACACCGATCGGAAAGTTATTCCCGGTAAAAACGGGACAATTATGAAATACGTTTCAATCCAATGTGAAGCTCAGAGAGTATAATAGAACTTGAGTTTGGTATCAAAATTTTCCTCGAAAAATATACGATATTCTAGAAGGAGTTGCACTTCGCGTTACACTTTTATTTTTTCGTAATCTTAGGTTAAATTAAATGTCAGGCGCCATTGCCATGTGCACGGTTGTTCGATGTTCCGAACGTCTTTTTCCTGTGAATCCACGGACCAATGATATTCGCGCGGGAAGTACTCGTGACTTGCGTCAACCAATCAACAGCGCGCGATTTGAATTCCCTCTTCGTTCTTTGTGGCTCGCTGCAAGTTTTGTATACATTCGTTGGGTGTACTGGTGCTGTCAGTGTTAAAATCCTATTTTTGTTCGATTTTGATGAAAATATTGCCGGACACAACGAAAATCTCTAAGAAAATTAGCAGGTAAGTAACACGTTACTTTTTGTTCACTTTGTCGGGGTCATTTCTGTTAAAAATCGGGGTAAATGTGCCAAAGCGATTTTTATAATGATCCAAGTCGGAATGGACTCGGCCCAACGTACGAATCCCGCTCTTTTGAGTAGGCGCATGTTATCTCATCTATCATAAAATCTATGATTTTTCTTCTTGAATTCATTGTCATTTTCAACAAAAACGTTGAACTTTTGTTGCTGGGTGACTATAAAAATTTACTTAAATTGGTTGCTGAAAAATACCGTGGGTACAACTACTTGAACTTTTTTAATGTACATCTGCTAATTGTAGATACCGTTAGAGGTAAACTCGTAGGCTTTTTACTTGAGAAAATGGCAACTAAATTGAAAAAATGAAGCATTTTTTATCTAGGCGGGAAGATGAGAAATTGTAGCTTTCAAGGTCAAATAGAAGGTAGTTTTGATGAGAATCGATTCATCTGGAGAAGGATTCAATGCCCTAACGAGAGTTACGAGTTGGATAATTTGTCTAGTCTAGAATTTGATATGATAAATAATTAACTGTGGCGTTACGTTCTACTGTAAATAAGTAGTTTTCTATAGATGTAAAATAGTAAATCCAGATAGATGTTCCAAGATAGGCTATTGCAAAGTTGAATGTTTCTCACAAGATTATTATCCAACTAATAATTTGACATTAAAATTTTATATTTGGGTCTCAAGTGGTCCAATTAGGTTCTCATCAAAAGTTTAATCAAGAAGTAATTTAACAAGTAAATAACATCTCAACCGAGAGATCTAATTTGGTTTTTGAAAGGTTAACATATTCCTTTCACAAGCTAGAATTTATTTTTATTAAATCTACAATAACAGTGGGAAAATGTCAGAATGTACTGTTGAGTAAATATTAAGATAATAAATCTCACTTCAGATGAAATGTAAGTGTTGAATAAGAAGGTACCTTATCTTAGTATGTTTATTTTTTTTTTATTGTATACACATATTCGGCTACGTTTCTGTCCTTTACATTGCCTGAATGCAGGTTGGTGAAAATTATACCCTCATTCGGCTCTTCATCGCACCCTTCGGTATCTTTCCGGTTCCCCTTGATCTGAGAACGAAACAGCCATCTGCCAGGTACAGTCTGACCATGAATATCTTGCATGGGCGCTACTCTCCGGAGATGAAAGATGATGAGGTTGCAAGTAAATGGTCGTGTTTTATTTTATCGATTTGAAAGGGGTCTCATTGCAATTCATGAACTGAAAATGGATGTACCCTACACCCTACCTACTGTAGGGGAGGGCATTTCAACTTCCTTTAAATTATTATTGGAACCCATCTATTAGGTATATCGCTTTTAATGTTGGAAAGTGTTTGTCAAGGTCATTTGCTATTTATTCTATTCTAGCCAAGTTTTTTTGACCCTTCTGAATTGACAAATAGTTTCTACATTTCCAATCCGAAATTCAAGGTTGAAGTGACGATAAATGATTATCTTTAAAATTTATACTATCTATTGTTTTTTTACTTATACCAGATATTTTCTGCTCTCTAGGAGACAGAAATGGTTGTACCTACTACTTACTACTTTTGAACACCTGGCCAAAAAACTTTCAAAAAGTAAATACGCTTCTTAAAAAATTGTCAGTTTTTATAATTGCTTAGTACTGAAATAGGTTCTTCATTTGTTTCTTCTTATCTAAAATAACAACTTTTCCTGAGGGACATTAAATTACACAGAAATCACGTTTTTTCTCGATTTCATTTACTCGCATAATAGAACCTAATTAATGAAAGTATTACTATGGAATTTCAGTTATAATATTTATGTCAATCTCAAATCGGACCCCAGGGCTTTTGGTGAAAACATTTGAAATTTATCTGTAGTTTTTTGTTCGAGTTTAACATCGATTCTTGTTTGTGGAATTTTTATGTCAATATTTACGTTGTACGGCATTTTCAATGAAGAAATTCGTTTACATTTACCCTTGTTCAGATGAACCTTTCTTCTGATTTGTATGATGTGGTTACGAAAAAAATAAAATGCCTTTTTGTGATTCATTTATCAGGGGCTGATATACAGTGTCACTGACTTCTACCAAATACCAAAATATTTGTCGTGCATGGGAGTTACGTATAATTAACCATTACACCAGAAGTTCGATATCGTTTTTTACCGACTTTATAAATATCAATATTTAAGTGTGGCACAGTTGATTCAACAATGAAAAGTGCTGATATGAGATTTTGATCCTTTGAGGAGTATTACTAAAACCCCTTGACATGAAAGAACGGGTTACCAGGAAACTTGGACATCTTCAGCCGTTAGAATAATTATTTCAAAACTCTAAATAGGTATATTACGGTTATGAAAAAAATACCTCATAGATCAATGTTTAAAGAATCTGGGAAGTCTATCAATGACAGTTGCAATTGCAAGAATTATGTTTCTGAAAATTGAATATTCAGTCAGTAAAGAAGGAATATATATTAAAAAATGAGAAGAAATAAATAGTGAATTTGAAATTCAAAAATATAAAAACTGTAACTTATGAAAAAAACAAATTATGATTGTGATGAGATTTAAATTGATTTATAAATGGGTTTAATAATGAGTGTAATATCAATATAATACAAAAAATAAAAATTATTCTTCTTGTTTGTGTACCATTGACATTTCGCTTATTGTTTAACCTATTTATTAATTATTTTCCGTTTTAGTCTCGATAATTTGTTTCCTTTACAAATTATCGGTCATATATTTTTAAATTTTCATTCCTTTGTGTTTGATATTTGAATATAATTTCTTTAATGTCCCCCCTTTTATTTTCTGAACGGGTCAACTTAAAAACTTGAAATTGGGGATAATGAGATTAATGCATAAATACTTCATTTTGAAGTGAAATTGACAGATGAAACTTTCAAGATGGCGACTGGGCGCCATGAAAAAAAATTAAATGGAAACGGGGGTCTTGTGACACATCATTTTGAAGCTCCTGAAGAATACTACACAACCCTAGAATATGAAGTCAATAACTTCACCTACCACAAAATGGCGGAACATTTAATCATTTTCTGAAGACAAACATATTAATATAGATATTTCTAGAAATACTCCTTTTTATCTGCCATATGGTAATTCTAACAACCAAATAAGGTTTGTTAAGTTATTTTTTGTTTATAAAAACTTCAAAAAATGTCAGTACGACAATGAACATCATGTTTTCCGGGAAACACGTACCCAATATCCAGAAAAAATTACCGTTTGGGCAGGAATATTGGACAACCATATTGTAGGAACTCTATTTATTGATCAAAATTCAACAGGGAAACTGTATTTGAATATGCTGAAAACTACTGTTGACCCTCTCATCACTGAAATCGTCGAAGCGAATCCTAATGAATTCGATATGGAT
>WOGL01001207.1:0-11952 GCA_015342145.1 Leptinotarsa rubiginosa
ATTTCTCTTTTCATTATGATCTCCTACCATGTAGTAACGGCTACATCCATCAATTTATTATAATCTTAAGTAATATTACGAGCAAAACAAACTTCTTTAACATTTTTGGTATACGTACTAATTCCATTCAACAGTCTCCAGTCCATGACACTCGATTCCATGATTCTAAGTTTTCAATGACATTGGATGTTTGCTGCTCAATGTTGTGTGTCTGCTCATTCTCATCCGATTTCGGAATGTCTACGTCGTTCTCATTCATCACCGTGGTAATGCCATCAGTAATGCCTCAACTCGGTTCTAAGCGAGTACCAAAACGTAAACAGTATTTGAGGGATTCCCCAAAAATGCGTTTCGTTTTCAAACGTAGACAATGTGTGGGTTGCCATATGTGAAATCTAGACCCCTCCGCCCCCATGTAATTAAAAAAAGCAAAGCATAACTCCCTCGCCTCTTATAGTGCTTAGGTTATACTTGAACGGCCCCATTTGGGGGTTTACAAATACTACTCGAATATTCTGACCAGTCATATAGCTTCCTCATTTTCTGAAAAAAAAACATCCTTACACTTGGCGCTTCACCTTATTTTTAATCAAGAAGGAAAATGTTGAATAGAGGATGATATGAATTTTTCTTTTTGATTTTTCAAAATGAATATATTTCAAAAATAATCTTTTCGAATGATTCAAGTATTATTATAATCCATATTATGGTCATACTGACTAACATGCTCTGTCAAGATTTAACAGTTTTCCCTTATTTGAATTTCATTATTTTCGTTCGATTTAATTCTCACCATTTCTAAAACAATCGAAACCACTCAATTGGGTGCTCTCTACAATGTATTTTTGCAATTTCGATGTTTTGCAAAATTCCAATTACTGAAAAAAAGCAATACTCATTTGTTTCATATATAGATTTTGAATATATTCGTATTTTAAAAACTTGAATGGTTTATCATATTATTATTCAGTGCAACTGTAGGAAGATAAATCATCTTATGTGATATAAAAGAATTATTCGAACTGTAAATACTTTCGCAACGAAATGTTTGAAATCAAAAAGAACAAAACAGACGGTATTTATTTTATGAAACCCATTAGAGGTCGCTAATCAGTTCTGTGGACATACCTGCAGCTGAACTGAGTTCGAAAGACAAAAACAATTCTGTTCTCAATATAATCAAGGAAATATTTACATTGTAATAAGTTGTAAGGCGTTATAGATCCTTCAGTAGTATGTCCTGTCCGAATCAGATAGTTTCCAATCAGGAAGTCAGATACAAGAACTTCATAGTGAACAAGGAATAATCCTGAGTTAGAGAAAGAGGTTAGAATCTTCTAAAATTTGTAATTTTCGTCAATATGTTGATTTCTACCACTTATCGAGCAACCCCAGTTCAAACTGTTTCCACTATTATCTTCAAAAATATCCCTTTTTTCTACGATTATTTATTAATTCAAATCATTTATTTTCGTTTCACAGAATATATCGTGCAGAAAATAACGAATGCAAACCTTGCCATGAACAATGCGGATCTTCTTGTCATGGACCTGGTGCCAACAATTGCACGTCCTGCAAACATCTAAAGGATGGAAATTTTTGTGTTTCGAAATGTTCTCAAAACAAATATGAAGAAAACGGAATATGCAAAGACTGTCATGCCAACTGCGTAGATAGCTGTACTGGGCCTTCTGAAATTCTCGGTGAAGGCGGATGCAACTCCTGTGAATTGGCCATCATGGACGATACTAATTACGTTTGCTTACACAAGAAGGATAACTGTCCTGATGGCTACTATTATGAATATGTGGGTCAGCATATACAAGAAGAAACTAGCCTGAAATTGTTAGCAGGAAAGGGAATTTGCAGAAAATGTCATCCAAGGTAAGTCAGTCATTGAATATTTCATCAGCCATTGTGGGGCACGTAATTGATAATCTAAGAAAAGAAAATCTATTCCATTCCAGTTTTTTTTATCGTTGGAAATTATACAGCTACCTACAATCCCTCATCATAGTGTTTGAATCTTAGTCTACCCACTCCTTGAGAGATTTTATTCGAGTAGTCATCTACCTTGGATCCTCTATTGCATAATTTCGAGAAATTGAAAGTGTAATGGAAGATCGGGAAGGTAGTAATTAGTACGAGTAACAATGGAGTAACACTAATTGAGAGAAATAATCACTTGAAAACTTAGAAAACAGTATAGGTATTTATTCATTTGAACTCACAATAACTGAATCCAACAAAAATAAGATATCACTAGAAAGGTAATTTTGTACCCTTCCAAATGAAGTATTATTATTTAACTCCTCACTTTACTAAATATTTAGCTTACACCCGCTAGGGTTTGAAACTGACAGGGTTGAGATTACGCGGAAAATAATTCCCCCTTGAATTGAAAATCAATTTGTCCCAGAATGCGTTGAAATTAACTGGGACCTGAGAACCTAGGGGGTACTTTCTGTTGGATACAATCTGTTTTTTTTTTCTGATTGACTCGGCCGTTACTTGATGAAGATCCATAGTAATTTCAAAAACTACACCTCAACGATTTGATCTCCAAATGAATCACTTGAAAAAGCTAATGTTTAGCCAAAAATGTTGTGATATATTTTTTCAATAAAGTTTGTGGAGATCAAATCGTTGAGGTGTATTTTTTGAAATTCAAATCTGTTTAATACATTATATTATAATCAAAAAATAATAAGCATCCCCCACTTGAGGGGAAAATAAAAAAAAAACTACATTTAAGCCAATGTAGCTAAAACATTTTCGACAAATGTCAATTCTCTGCCTGGATTGAATGGTGTGAAGCATGAAATCTATAGGATACATTAGCTTTGAGGGTTTTTGGTAAATATTTCATGAAATTTTCAAGAACCACAATACTTTGTGAAAAATATACCTTCTGTCGGTGGATTCGTACAGCAATTGATAATTGGAAATATTAAAAAACCAAGATTGTTCAATTATTTTTTGCTTCTGTGTTTCAGTAAAGAATGGTAAAATCAATGAAATTTGGTTTTCATTTTGTTCTTGCTGTGCTGTTTTCAGACTTTTGAGCTCTCCAACTTCTATATAAGCTTGAAGAGTCCATCCAGGGACAAGTTTAGTATAATTATCAACAAACGTCTACATCCAATAACTTTTTATATTTTTCTAATTTTTACAGATGTAAGGAATGCACCGGATATGGATTCCATGAATCCAGTTGCCAGAAATGCATGCAATACAAAAAGGGAGAACAATGTGAAGATGAATGTACACCAGACTATTACCCAGATGTCAATACCAACGAATGTATTGCCTGTGACGTTGAATGCCGTGGCTGTACTGGTCCGGGCCCTGAAAACTGTGTAGTGTGCCAGAATTTCAAAATTTTTATTGATGGAAATAATGACGATAATAACACCGCCTTCGTTTGTGTTGCCTCTTGTCCAGCAGATTTCCCACATAAAGTATTTCCGGATGATGGACATGCATCGGCATTTTGCTCAGATGTAGCTACAAGCTCATATTCAGTCTATCCAAAAAATCCTTACGATATTGTTATCATAATTGGCGCAGTGATCGGTGGAATATTTCTACTAATACTTTCGATTGGTTTCATATGTTATTACCAGAGAAAGGAAAAAATCAAAGAGAATGCAATGAAAATGACTATGGCTCTAACTGGTCTCGAAGATAACGAGCCGTTACGTCCCAGCAATGTAATGCCCAACATAGCAAAATTAAGAATAATAAAGGAGACAGAAATACGCCGAGGAACCATTCTTGGTTATGGCGCCTTTGGTACAGTCTACAAAGGTGTCTGGGTACTTGAAGGGGAAACGTCTGCTAAAATCCCTGTCGCTATTAAAGTATTGAGAGAAAATACAGGAGCTAACAATAGCAAAGACTTTTTAGATGAAGCCTACATCATGGCTTCAGTTGATCATCCCAATTTACTTCAGCTACTTGCTGTATGTATGTCTTCACAAATGATGCTTGTCACCCAGTTAATGCCACTGGGATGTTTATTGGACTTCGTGAGAACTAATAGAGACAGAATTGGGTCGAAATCGTTATTGAATTGGTCAACGCAGATAGCAAGGGGTATGGCTTACTTAGAAGAAAAACGTCTCGTGCATAGGGACTTGGCGGCTAGAAATGTTTTAGTGCAAACTCCAGCATGTGTTAAAATAACAGACTTCGGATTAGCCAAACTTTTAGATATAAATGAAGATGAGTACAAAGCAGCTGGAGGTAAAATGCCTATCAAGTGGTTGGCATTGGAATGCATTCAACATCGAATATTCACACACAAATCTGACGTCTGGGCATTTGGTGTCACAGTATGGGAACTGTTAACCTTTGGAGGACGTCCTTATGATAATGTTCCTGCTAGAGATGTACCTGAATTATTAGAAAAGGGAGAGCGATTACCACAGCCACAGATAGCGAGCATAGATGTTTATATGACAATGATCAAGTGCTGGATGCTAGATGCTGAGAGCAGACCATGCTTCAAGGAGCTGGAAGACGATTTCTCCAAAATGGCCCAGGATCCTGGAAGGTATTTGGCTATACCTGGAGATAAATTCATGAGGCTGACAAATTTCACTTATCCCCAGGTAATGAACAATTTATGAATTTAATACTCAAATATAATATTGAAAGATTCCTATAAAGAAAACGTGATTGATTGATTCATTTTTAATCATCCAATAATGCGAGAATAAATGTATATTGAAATCATGCTATACGCAAAACCAACACAAGAAAAAATGTAGGTATTTGTTTATTCATATTATCTACTCTTATCAACTGATATGACAAAAATCGAAAGCCACTCTAAACTTCAAAGGATTGTTGAATAATTATGGGGTAATGTAAAGATACATTCATTTATTACATTGTCTTTATCTGAAGACCAACGTTCATCACATCAATTCATAAGTTTCTTTTATTTCTTCCTGCAGATTCCCCCACTTTTAGAATATCAATAAGAAATTATCAAACATGTTTAATTTGGTAGATCTATATGACTCAAATATATTATACAATAGTATAGTAATACAAGTCTTTAAGTTTGTAGATTGTTGAACTTTTTGTCTAAGTAATAATAATTATCGATGTAAACATAGAACCTTCCAATACTTGTCGCTATGAAGTTCTTGTGTACCTGAAAACGTGTGTAGATCTCTGAAAAAAATGCTGTACAAATAAATGAAAAGAACACAAATAACTTTCCTGGTAGTGAGTTCACCTTGAAGACTCGCGCTTGAGTAAACATTAAAATATATGTACCTATAAATGTATCCTATTTGAAATTTTCGAAACACATCAATTCAGTGGATCATAAATTATCTTCCAATAGTACCAAGGTTACAACAATCAACTCCATATACTTCTGCTTTAACTAATCTTTGAAGTGAAACGATTTCAGTAAACTTTCTATATACACTTATTGTCACAATGAACAACAGATAATTCTTCAGTTGAAGAAATAGTGAATAGAAACAAAATAAAGTAAAATAGTTGCTGAATCATAATGATCATATCATAAAATTATGACTCCTTCAAGCATAGGTACTAATAAAACATATTCCAAACAGCAAGCATGTTGTTATAAAAATATATTGTAATTTCGTTATAAGATCAATTTAATGAAATGAAATGGTAGGATAGTAGCACTAGAGAAAAGTGAGTTCAGAAACTATACGGAATTTTACTCCAAGTTATTCGAATGGAGGGAAATGCCAATTTATCAGATAGCGAATTCAATGTAAATAGTGGGGTTGAATATTTCTGTGAATTGGTGATATGATCGGGGAACTTCATAATGTTTTTATATTTCTGTTATAATGAAATCGTAAATTGTACCAATTTCTAAGCACATGAAATATTTGAACTATTCATATCATATTCTGACGCCTTTCGACACTTTCTCAATACCTTCAAATTCTGTATACATATAGAACCATTGATTAGAAAATGATTTTTAGATTTTCTTACGTTTAACTTTGTTACGATAACACATTCTTTATTTTTCAATTAGAAGCCCAGTTTTTAGACGATACAGAATATAATAGAACTTTGTTCGTCACTGAAGTTATTACAAAAAGGAGTACAAAATGTATAACTCATTGGACTCGTCACAACATGTAATGTAAATTTATTATTTATACACATATTCACATATATACTTGAACACAATATATTAGTTTATTTCTCTAGAAATTCCTCTAACGAGTAAAATGCCTTGGATTCTAAATATTTGTAGAGGGAGTTTTTGAAAATCCTCAGATCTACAAGATCAATTTTGCTATTGAACAATTCTATAAATCTATTGTAACAAAGAATGCCTTTGTATATGTGCGAGTTTTGCCCAATGGTTAATTTTGAGTATGGTTGATGTAGGTTATCGCATTTTCTTGAATCGGACTTGTGTTTTTATATTTATATTCTGAGATGATTTTTTTGGATTACGAATATCTGATTTAGGTAGCTTGAGCTACTCCAGAACATAAGGCCGTAACTAAGTGTTGATTGAAACAATCCATAGTATGCCAGTTTCAGGGTTTCAGTTGATACAGTATCTTTCAGTTGCTTTATTACAAAACAGGTTTCACTCAGCTTGGTGGTTATTTCGTTTATATGATTTTTCCATGTGATTTACTATTATTAATGAGTTGGAATTCCTATTCAGATTTTTCCTTAGAAACTGCATGGAACTGGTTTTTTCAAATTCACCAATAGCCCGTTGTAAGTTTTTTTAACAACATACATTAACGATATTTCATAGGATGGTTTATTCCTAAATCGTTTCATTCATTGATTTCAATAAATCATTTTTCTAAATGATTCAGCTCCAGTTCCTGAATATATATGAACATTTTTCTATCATTGAACGGTTTTGTGTTTGTTTGAAATATAGCTTGAAACACTATCAACGATAGTGTGTCTGATGTACATTTTTCTGAATTAAAATTTGTATTTTCTAATGGTGATTGTCAGAAATACCTTTAAAGTATTTAATTTTATAAATCTTTTGCGTGTTGCAGATGTTTCCTCTTCAAGTATCCAGACACCTTTGTCTATGAAATTTCGTGTGTCAATTGTAAATAATACCAACTCCTTTTCGAGTTGTTTCAATAAACGATTTACTCAAAATATGTCAGTAATATCTTCCAAATTTCAATAATAAATTTTATGTTTATTTCTTTAGGTTACAAGTCAAATATTTTGAGAAACTTGTAAATTTTATAACACATCACACTTCTAATTTGTTCCTAAGGAATCTGGAGTTACGAGGCACATCACGTTTATTATTCTTCCAATAATTGTGTACAATAATTTTTTGTCACACCGTTTTGATTGAAATCCTCAATAACTCTAACATTTTTTCAGGACGACAGGGAAACCATCAGAAATCTTACTTCAGCTTTGGAGTCCTCGGACTGTATATCAGAAAGTGATGAACACCATCGAAATCAACCAAGAAATTCTCTACATACTGGACGGCTGTCTATGTCTTCTGCCTCTCCTACACCAACGGCCAACGGGTATTGGCAATCAGCACATCCTATGGCTTCAGACGGCAGTACCTCACAATATCAAAACAACTTGAATCAAAAAATTTTAAGATATGTACAGTCACATTCACTTGATCAAACCCATTCAACCCAATCTGATGACTCCAGCATCAGATATTGTGGCGATTCATTAAAAATGAAAAACGATATAGGGTCTGACGAATACGATTCGGCTAGACCACAAGCACAAGTGGGCACCCTAAAACTTGAACTGCCTGTCGACGAAGATGACTACTTGATGCCTTCTCCACAGCAAGCTCAAGGAAATTCAACTTATGTTGATCTGATAGATTCTAGAAAATCGGAGGGTGCCGGTTCCAGTGTCTTGAAATCCTATGAAGATTTTTATAAAAATAACATAGATAATCCCGAATATCTTATGAATAATGATACTCCAAGTCAAACAATAGGTCTTCCAACTGTTTCAGAATTTGTAAATGTCTGTTCAAAAACTCCCGTGGACCAATTTGGTTTCCAGCCTACCCCGAATTATCTTCCTCAAAAAAGTTCTGAGGAAGAGTCGGATCATGAGTATTACAACGACTTCGACAGATTACAAAGGGAGTTGCAACCCCTACAGAAAAATAAGGATGGATCTATTGTTTGAGTAAAGGAAATTAAGTAATGTTTGTACAAAATTCAAAGTACAATTCAACGGCCTTTTGTACTTTCAATTTGGAGGCAAGGCTGTGGGAAATTATCATATTGTGCTACTTAATTAATATAAGGGACCATTTTTAGCATTACACTGTCTAAATTGTGACAATAACCCAGTGCCATGGCATGGCATTTAATGTACATAATTTTTTCCATTTTCTCTTATTGTAAATAAATAAAAATTTAATCTTCTTGGGTAAGTTATGGAAAGGAATTGTGATGCCAGTCCTAGATATTCTTGCCCAAACTGTCTGTGATAAAATAATTATAGCTTACCTACTGTATAAATGGAATCTGGATTATTATGATGTTGAGCACAAGTTAAATCCTTTTAGATTTTANTATTTGGTATTCGTCCATCATCGTTATTCATAATATTATTATGTTTACTTATTTCTATACTCTCATAGGCATCTAGTTGCCTATTGTTGGTAACTTGTCTAACTAATCTTAATGGGCTGAAGTCTATGGAATGGTTTTGTTGCAAAATATGCAATATTTTAAGTGTGCTATGTGTTCCTTGTATCTTACTTTAATAAATCTTTTTGTCTGTCCTTAATATTTTGCATCGCAGTATAAATACTGTATAAATGGAATCTGGATTATTATGATGTTGAGCACAAGTTAAATCCTTTTAGATTTTATTCTTTAAATGTAGTTATAAATCTCAAAAAATCTCATTTGTACGTAATTTTATTTATGTAGATATAAGTGAATTTTTCGAAAATGTTATTACTTATATTTTTGTTATTTGCACTAAATATGTGCCATTTTAAAAGATAAAAAGTGCCTTGTAAATATATCAACACCTTCCATATTATAAAGAATTTTTAATAAAATATATATTGATTATTACATAATTTGATTTGGGTAACACAAATTTAAAATTTGCTGATTGGAGATAAGGTTATCTTCATGACTTGCCATATATGAAGAAAGGTCTAGATAGATTCAACCAGTAGCCTACTAACAATTTATTCAAGAACACTTCATTGCGAGATTTCCACTAGACAGTTCATTAAATCGCAACATGTGTTTCGCTATACAATATGAAAATCCCACAATAAAGTGAAAATTCATAATATTCGAAAACGCTTGATACAATTTCTTGGAATCATTATATGTTGCCAATAACGTGTTTTTATGGGTTCTCATATTTACAAATCATGATTTTCATTTTTCATGAATTATAAATCTGTGTTCTGAAATTATTATAAATAATATTATATTATCACTTGTTCACCACATAAATGATTCATATTTTCAAGTATAATAAATATCAAATAATTTGGTGTGAAACTAAATGTTCTGATACAGATTCTGTGAAACATGTTCTTTCTTACGAATCAGTAGACAGAATTTCAAGAACGAGGTTTTAACGATAAACGAGAAAGAGAATATTTCCTACTTATTCACCAAACTCAAACAATTGTTTATGCAGTTGCAGTTTCATAAGAATGTATCATCTTTGTCACCAACCGATTTCGTGGAGCCTTTGAATTCCACTACATACTCGTTAGGAAAACAATAGGCTTGCTCCGAATTCTTGGGGTTCTTGTTGAATACTCTTCGTGAGTAAAAAAAAAAATAACAGAATCCATACTCCTGACCGCTCTGGATTGAATGATTCCGTACAGTCTATCTCGTCTTGTGTTTGTAGATCTTTTGCTGGAAAAATCCTCTCTTGTTTACTTTGTAGTAAATGTTCAAAATGTAGCAAAAACGTATTTGATTTTCTGGAACTTCAACTAGCGCTTCCAAATATGACTGATAACCAGTCCGTGCAAAGCTTATTGTTAAATCATCTGAAAATGGAATTTTCAACGGGTGATGATCAACTGTATTGCCAAACATGCCAACTGACTATTATAAGAAAACAAGTATAGCTGAGGCGCCAGTGAATCTAATAATAACACTGATGATCTTCAAACGGAAACAACAAACTCTTACCAAAGTTCGAAATAAATGAATACTTCAATCAAGCAGACCATAATTATAATCTACATACAGTCATTGTTCACTGTGGTTCTGGCATTGAATCTGGTCATTATTACGCATTGATCAAAGACGAAACGGACTGGTTTAAGTTTGAGATAGTCGTGTCACTAATTGTTCTGGCGATGTCCTGAATTCATTGGAGCCTCTGGGGACACCGTACATTTTGTTCTATGAAAGAGAGGACATTGGCAGATCAAGATCTTCAGATGATGTGGTGCTGCAGGTTTTTCTGGGTTTTCCTGCAGTTGAAAAAGCAAATGCATCACTGGAATCAATGAAGTCGCCCCGGAGCTCCAATTAGTTTTTGTTGTTGTTTTATAACTCCATGATTTATATTTTGGAAGTGTTAATGTTTCACATCAGGATTTTGATATTTTTATAAAGAAGTTTTGAAGGAATTGAAACGATTTTTAGTAGTGAGCTGCAGGAGAGCATTGATAATTACGTTGTTATACTTGTACTACTATGATTGACCTTCGTTCTAGACATAATTCAATCATCTACACTGTGATTTCCTATTGAGTTCGCAGTAGTTGATTTTATGGATTAACGAAAAAAGTTATACTTGATGAAGAAACACAGGCTGATCCAGAACATGAATTCTCCAACTCTGAATTTCCAAAAAAAGTTAAATGGCTTTAAAATCGCATTCAAACTTTCATAGGAGCATTATTAATTCAATGGAAGTCACATGAAGATTCATGAGTGACGACTTGACCCAAATGTTGTTCAGTGATATGAATAGAAAAATAATGATTCTCATGAAACTGTGGAACGTCAGGTCAATGAGTATTGGTCAGAGGTACTGATAACAGACAGAATTAATTTAAAAAATGCCTCATAGAATTGCTTTCAATCTCAAGAAGAGTCATGAAGCAGCTTGACGATAATAATGCTGTAATTTTATTTGCAATAGATTCTTTACATAATAATCTCAAGTTAACCCTCAGTAGAGGAGATTTTGCCCAAGTGTTCTACAGAGAGTTTGTTAGTGTTGCGTCGCTCTTAATGAAAGTTAGGTTGGAAATTCCACGGCTTGAAGGCATGTAGTTTGGTCGTCACTTCAATAAAATGATACAATTGTTCAGATAGATTGAAAAAGACGGCTGATGCAGGCTCACATTACCCTGAAATTGCGGGGATTTCAATCTTTTCTGCCCTGAGTGCTAGTAAATATTTGACAATATCGCTCATTATTCTTTTTATTACCTTGTTGTGATGTCAATTTGAACGACAAATGACAAATGACAGGTAAACACATCATACCTTTTTTTGTACCTTGATATTAATTGAATACGAAAGATCTTCTCTGTAACTCAAAACAGAGGATTGTGATTGGAATAACCAAATAGCCTGTCCTCGGTTGTAGTCAATACCTGTGGCTTTTCTAACCAATCACTTCTTCATCCAGTCGTTGACAATCTGTGAATGTTGTCTCGTGAATTCTCAATGTACTCGGTGTGTATGTATGCCAGTAGGTCTGTTAGTACTATCATTTCGTTGCCGGTTATTTGCAGACAAGCCTGTCGTTTCGTGGACTACCTACGCGGACTAGACGAAAATCGACAGGTATCATCTAATAGTTTCATTCACTGTGCGCGAAGTGGAGTCGTACGTGTCTCTGTATCTGTATCTGTAGAGTAGGGAGGGTGAGTGTAAGCCCACAGCACTTAGGCCACATGTGACCCATTGTACATCCTCCCGAGGAGTTGTCCTC
>WOGL01001208.1:0-11945 GCA_015342145.1 Leptinotarsa rubiginosa
CAACCTATCAGTCATAAGCTACGAGAAGCCGGGTGGCTAAATATGAAATCTCGCCGAAAACTTCACTACTCCACCTTATATCATAAAATAATTACTACCCAAACTCCCTCCTACTTTTATAGAATACAATGCTATTCCAAATGATTTTAAGAATATGAAACTCTCCTCCTTTCAAAAACATTTGTTTGAATTTATGAAATCCTCTAATATCTAGAAAGCGGTTATTTGAATCATAACATATATCTATAGTTACTCAATTTTCATTAGTTGTCTGCGATCTTTTGTTCTTTTGTTCTGTTTATCCAAAGGTTGAGTGGAAGACCATCTTTGTGCACTCCAGGTGCTCAAGATGAACTCCGCCTTTTCAGTTTGCATAGGAAATGTTGTAGCGTATTTGATAAATCTTTTTGTAATCCTGTGTTCTACTGAATAAAGGATATTATTATTAAGAGAAGAGAATGAACGGTTTTAAAAAATTAGGTAATTCTCAAACCCACAACAGAGTCAATATCCCACGAAACACATGTTAACACCGGTGTGTCGTCAATACCGCAAAACGGTCGTAATGGAGCACTTTCAAGGCATATTCCTGATGAAGTAAGTGAGTGCTTTATTGGAGAAAATGAACTTTGCTCTTTATTTTCCAACTTTCATTAAAACATTTTTAGTTTAGATGTACTGTATGTGGAAAATAATAAAGACGTATTATTATTAAATAGGCTGAGTCCCAATTTAGGCGACCATGGTAGACTAAGTTGTTAAAAAGACACCAATCTGGCGGTTCATTATGAACTCACTTGACCCTCAGAAAAGCATAGGTCAGATGCCTCAATGTTTTGGAAAACCTCGTGCATCGGCTTATCCTTATGTAGCTGCGGGTTAGAAGTGATCTCTGCGGCTGCGGTCGTTTATTGAACGGGTTCCCCCTATGCCCCACACGAGGTTGAGTGCCCTGAGATAGAATCTTCCCCACACGGTGCAGAAGCTAGAATCTCGTCCATCCACCCCCACTCATTCCTGAGTGGTCACTTCAGCAAGATTGACATCTGACCTCCTGCGGTCGAAAGTCAGCCTTTAGGTGCTTTTACTCTCGTTGTCTGTTGGTTTCTGTTTGTCGTGACTTTACTATATGTAATGTTTGCATGGGGGTCTCCTTAATCTAACCGGAGACAAGTATCAGTTGATCGCGAACTAAGTGTGTATGTGTGTATGTATTTATAAGAAAGTGGATGTTAGTAATATGTTTATAAAGTTTGTATACTTACCGGAGACGCTTGACAGCGACTCCCGGAGGTGGTCGTTGGGAACGGGTTCCAATTTGATGACAGAATTGTGGTCACCTCGTTCAGTGTCTAACACTTGACCATGTTCATCAACCACTCAGGTGAGCTACCATGATGAGAAATGCTCCAAAGTCTGCTCTCTCATGGTCGTAAGAAGAGAATCCGAATATTCATTAAAAAAGTTATAAATCTCTCTTCCTCTACAAGAATTTGTAGATTTATTGAGTAACCAAAATCAAGTCTACAAAAGAGCGCTTATTTGCCAATGGAGGAATTTCGAAAAGGATTCAATTTCTTTGAAGAAAATACGCTATGCCAAAAAAATATTTTTTAACTGGTGCTGTATGTAAACTAGCAATACAATTATTTTGGAATATAATAACTTTCAGCTTGCTTCATTGAGATTAAAAATTTCGCCAGCTACATTCATTATTAATTAGCGATTTTAAAAATCTTGAATAATATTTTGGCAATAATGGGCTCGAAGGTCAGAGAACAAGACCCCAAAATAAATTATTGGTGTCCTGTTTATGTTTTTCATTCAACACATTCGGATAATTATTCATGCCGGAAAATGGAGCATATTTAGTGAGTATAAAGAATTTTACATACTTATAATGCATGTTAAAATCCCCAATGTTTGAAATGATTTTATGCACTTCGACAGGTGAACTCTATAAATCAGTTTCTTAGTTTTTCATTGGTCGAGGTTACGTATGCTCGTACAACAATATAATGTATGCTTTCAACAGTTTTTGTTTACTAGATAATGTGCATCACTAGCAATATTCAACAAGGAAGGTGCATTGGATAACGTTTATCAGTAGAGAAAACAAGCTCACCAACAGAAATACTACCCATCCATTATCGAAAATTGATTTATTACAGTTTGCGATGAAATTGTCGCAACGTGTGTTTTTCCATCATGTACCTACGTTCGATTTGTCTGAGCTTCTCTTGAATAGGTATACATATACATATTATTTTTCATTCGTGACGTTAAGTGGTTTGTAAAATTTATTACGGAAAGGAAGTTTTGAAATGTTTTTCTCGTCACCTGATCATTACTAATTCGCATGGGATTTTCTGATGATGATAATCAAAGTTCTTCCCATTAGGGATTTATAGTAGTTACGTGAGCACAAATAAGTGGTTAAATGCAGGTTCCACTTTGAATACAAAATGGACCAGTATCCTCTGGTATTGGTCATAGTGTGTGTAAAAGGTTTTAAGCGTTCAATAATGAGGTTTGTTTTATAGTGTAAATATTTATCAAAAAGTTTATTTTAGGTGCATTAGGAATGCTGTTCTGAGGTCGAAACAAGGCATATTTCCGTAATGGATCATTTCCATTACTCATAAAATATACTGTCTGATTAAAATAGTTAGTTGCTTACCTTGACAATGCCATGAGATTTAAGTAGCTCATAGATCAACCACAAAACCTGCAATTAGTAAGTGTCGATGGGCAAATAATTGGATTGAAGCAGATCGTTAACTTCAAGGAATTTCAGTAGTGGCAGTGTATAGTGTGGCGCCGAACAAAAAAATCCGGTGAATCACGTTCTCTGTATTAGTATATGCTTATATTTTACACTAGATCTTGAGTATCTGATTTTGGAAACTTCAATTTTGTATTCACGACTCATTTTCTATTTACACTAACGATATCACTTATACGTGTCGTTACACAAAATAATTATTTGCATCATTTAAAAACAAAAACGTTTTCAGGTCAGAAAGTATGTAGATAAATACATTTGTGACCATCCGAACTACTTTCACATGATCACATTTTACCCTTTAATAATTTGATTACTGTCAACATTCAAAAAGTCCACAAAATAATGGGAAAATTTTGCCAATTTTCAGCATTAATTGAAAGCTTCCAATTTTTTTCAGATACCATTAGATTTTATAAAGAATATCAGCGAGTACAGTGTTAATGATCTCCTCCTCAACTTCGTAGAGGGTGGCATGGATTATGACGATGATGGCCCACCATTTATTAGCAGTAAGTATTTTACTATAAGAGTCAATGTAAATTCATTTTGTTTTTGAATAACCCAAACCTAAATATTGTAGAATTCTGTCTCAAAAATATGATTATTTTTTTTCCATTCAACCAAATGGCGCAAATACAGTCCAGTAGGTCCTCTTAAGATTCAAAGTTGAAATTAGAGATTTTGCTGAATTCATTTATAGGGTCTTCCAACTTTGAAAATGGCTCAACTTTGGAATAATTGTTTTGCCAAATCACCATGGACGGATATAACCTTCAGCAACATTTTCAGTGATGAGGCCCATTTCTGGATGAATGGGTTCGTAAACAAACAAAATTATCCAATTTGGGACGATACTTATTCACATGAGATCCAAGAGCGTCCAATGCATCCCGAAAGTCACTGTTTGGAGCGGAATTTTAGCTGACGTCGTCATCGGTCCATATTTCTTCGAGAACAACGTTGGCCAGGCCATCAACCTCGAGCACTGTAGGTCGNCGAGCACTGTAGGTCGATAATAACCAACTGCTTTTGGCCTGAATTGGGTCATCTGGACATCAACGACATGTAGTTTCAAAAGGATGGCGCTACGTGCCACGCAGCTCATGCCAAATTGGATATTCTGCATGAGCGATTTGAGGGCACGGTCATCTCACATGGAGGTGATGTGAACTGGCCACCGAGATCGTGCGATTTGACTCCGTTAGACTTTTTCTTGAGGCGTTTTCTCAAGTCGCAGGTGTATGTCAATAGGCCACAGACCACAGCGGTCCTCAACGCCAACATAACCCATGCCATCGGTCAAATTCAGCCTGATTTATGCACCAGAGTCATGGAAAATTGGACGTTTTGGTTGCGCTCCACACAGAGAAGTCGTTGCCGACATTTGAACGATGTTATATTCCATTAGTAGGTCTTTCAAACGGATAAAAAATTACGATGATATATCACACAAACTTTGTGTGATATATGAAAGACTCTGTATAAGAAACAATTTTAGCAAATATTTAAGAATGAAATGATCATAAAACTATTTACTCGAAACAGAAATCTATCTCACGACCTACAGCACACATTTGCCGAAAAAGTTAAGTTTGAGCAATGAAAAGAAAATCAGGATTCAGGATCATCTGTTTTTAAAATAGGAATATATTTTCCCATTTTAAGAGAATTGGGAAACTTGCCACGCAATACATACAAATCAATTATACGATATAATCAGAGAGAGAGAGAGAACAATATTTTATGCTTTTTTTAAATATACAAAATATTTACAAAAGTAGAAAAACCCTATACCAATCAGAAGAAAAATAAACATATGTCAAATATAGATAAAATGAGTTTGTATATAAAAAATTACATAAAATCAACTAAAAAAGCAAATAAAATATAAATAATACATACTGAGAATAAAATCATATCTAAAATAAAATCATAGCAGAGTTTCACTGTAAAATTCCTCGACATTATAGAATGTTTTTTTGAGTAGAGCTTCTTTCATTATTTTTCTGAATTTCTGATTTCGGAGGGTACGTAATTATATATTTGGCAATATAATTATGATTTGGCAATGTACTGTCAGGTTTTTTTTTGAGAGAAAATTTGCGGTGGTGTAAATAGTAATAATTCAGATTGGAACAAAAATGTAAATATGTTTAGACTTAAGAAAAGGCGAAATTCCTTGAGTAATTGTTGGCTTTGTAACAATTGCACAAAGAGATATATTCCAAGTGTACCAAAAGTAATTTTAAATTATTATAAAAACTTAAATGAAAAATTTTCAAACTTAAGAGCGGATCATCTGCGATATATGTCAATATTAATTTTGAAAAAGAGGAAACAATAAGCTCAAAAAACATAATTTTGAATATTCAAATTTCAAGTTATGTAAAATATGTAAAAATTATTTTATGTTCCGAAAATTATAAATAATATTGATGTTGATAAGGTGCTTGTCATAGGCAAAAGCTTCCTATCCTTCAATTCATCATCGTTTTCATGACTTTAGGAAAATAATCACATTCATGTACTTATTTTCTTCACTTTTTTAAAGTTTTTCCAGACCATGAGATACTGTCAAATAAGAAGTGAAATAATCTAATTAGTTCATTATCGTTTACATGGAATAGAATTCTTGATAGAAAACAAGTGAAATGAAACAACTTTTCAATTTTAGATTATATTACAAAAATCAATATATAAAACCATCTCTCTATTCATCCATTCATGAATCAATGATTCAATTAAACTTCCTTTCAAGCACATCCTTGTGGCACAATAAATCACAATTACATTATTTCTGAATCAGATCTTCAAAGTTTTCCTATCAATAATAGTCTCGCTTAAATGGGAGATCACCGGGCACAATTTTATTTACAAAAATCTTAAGACTATAGGTCACTCTTTTCAACAAAAGAAATAATGAAACAATTCGATCAAATCAAGTCAGACTGGAAATTGTGGAATGAAAAGTAAAATCAAAATTTCAGAAAATTAAATACATGAACAGTTAGAGTTGTGGAAGAGCTTTATCTTCTCTCGAGTTTTCACTTATCTTTTTCGGTTATCAACTCACATTTTCAATCTTAGTTGGGCCTTCATGTTCTACATTTTTATTTTATTAAAAATATTGAGAAGATTGATAAACACATGGTGATGGGACAACTTTTGTGTACATTCAAACTTCCCAGCAAAATTTCACCGCATATTTAGTTTTCATGGTATAGCGTGAATCTGAATATTAATTTCGTTGCCCCCCAAATACACGTAATCACTCCATCTGTTCATTGAACGGACAAGAAGAAAAAACCTAAAAATGTTTGACTGACATTTGTCTGAACGTGTTGTAATCAAAATTTCACGACTTTCAGCAACTTGATAAGTCGAATTTGGAACTTTTGGCAGGAAATCAATCTATCGAAAACACTTTTTACTCACCAGAAAAAAAAAAACTGTAACTGGGCGCACATTTCTCGTTACGACATCTCCTGATGATGGTTAGCGAAACACGCGTTTTTGTTCTGGTGAGGAAAAAGTGTTTTCAATCTACTCTCGATAATTTGGATGTTCCAGGAATTCCACCTTCCAGATAATATTTAGTCAGTAGGAACATTCGTAAGTTTTTGGAAACTTGTGTTCACAAAAAGCAAATTTGAAAAAATCCTAAGAATTGAAAACGTATGTTTTTCAAATTATAATCTGAACAACTTTCAAACATTTCTAGATATTTTTCATAAATTTTAGAAGCTTATCAAATTAATCAACAACCAAAAATTTTAATTTCTTACATAATCTTGGGCTATTTTTGACTGATTTTCAACTAGGTATGGACAATTGTTTTCTTTAAATGATTTTCATTCTTCAATTTTTTTTCCGAATTGAATAACACAAAGAAAAGAATTTGACAATATTAAACAATCATTTATCAAGGAAATTCTAGATAAATAAGCCAATTCCAAGTTCAAAGTGTTGGGTAGTATTTCTAGTCCCTTGATTTTGTGATAAAATCTGATAGCTCAGAATAAATACTCTCAGATTCACGCAATCGACTGAACACCTTGAAAATAATTTGAATTCAAGTAATAGTTAGATGATTTTTCACACAAAGAACTTTTCAAATGTCAATTTAATATTAACAAAATTCCAGGTTCTCTGTGGCAATTTGCAGATTCAAACAAGTTCAAATAACACTTATTTTTATATTTTTCTGATATTTTTTTATTTTTTATCAAATTTTCTTTTGTATTCCTAAGAATATCTTTTTTCTTAATATGTTTTTAAACATACTCAGACAATAATTATTCCAAACTTCGAAAAAATGACATGGTGTAGCTGGGATTCCAGACATTTCTGGAGCCTTCGAAACATTTTCAAATAGGTGTCGATTTTGTAAGAACATATTTAAAAACTTGTAGATAGTACAAACAAATTTCAAGTTATAATCTTGAACCCCAACACTCAATATTTAAATATCTCTAGCAGAAACTAAACTGTAAACTGTTGATAAATCTCAAACAAAACTGAATAATTTCATTAATTTTAATCCAATTTCAGTCTTAACAATTCTCAGAAGCTTTTAATGAAACACGTCACCATTTTTTATATATGCAAATAACATAAAACATCAAAAATTTTCAGAACGATTTTTCAGACTTATCCATCTGTTTATTTCAGGTTTTTTCATAATTTCAACACTTATCCACAATTTCCAATCCAAGCAACATAATAGTAGAAAAGTATCAATTTGAAATAGCAATCCAACAAAATATTATTGATACTTACGTGAAACCAATTCCAATTCCAATAAATTCCAATCAAGGTTTGGCAATGTCCTGACATCCAAAAGCCGTTAATCACAATTTGCTATCAAATTATCAAATAATCTGATAATGCCATATTCATGAACAATTACGAATATTTTATAAAATGTTAGTTCTTTCATAATATATTTTGGTCCCTCGGGCAATTTTTGAACAGTTTTTAAAGAGCTTTTGGAATTTTCAATTCCCAGTTTCAACAAATATACAGAAGTCTAAGGAAACAATAGGGAATCAACATACTCATAGCATGTTTTTGAAGGGCCAGACAATTTCAAAAACTCTCTCATTTCTATTTATACATTCTGGTAAATCATGATCTCCAAATTGAAAAGTCATTTGAAAATTGGAACATTTTTCATAATTTCAATTTCTTCAAGTTGTTTTAATTTTGACAGACCATATATTTCGGAGAAATATCAAATATTTCTTTAAACTCAGAATAACTTCAGACATTAATTTGCACAATTTCATATCTCTGTAAAAATCCAACGAAATTGTCTGTTCCTTTCGCCTACACAGAAAAAAATTCTAAATCTATCTAATCATATCAATACAGTTCCTCAGATTTCACAAATAAGAAAATTCTATCATACACAATTTGCACTGAACAGGTACGACCAACAAAAAGAATCGCAAAACAAGATACACACCTGCAATGTTCGTCATAGGAAACATAAACATCTAATAATCAACAAACAATTGCACTAAACCTATCAATAACCGATAATAAATCAACAAAAAACTCTAAGAGAGATCACGATCCACGTGAGGTAGATTAGAGGCAATGAATTGTCAAAGAGGTAAATTGCAATTAAAAAAATTAATTTGCAGGATAACAAATAACTCGAATATTTTGTTTGAAAGAATGTGTTAGTGACTAGACTCGAACTTAGTAAAATTCAACTGAGAAAAGTTTTCAAATTCAATTCTATGAATATATTTCAATTATCCGTTCATACCCATATTTTTATGAAATATACAAATACAAGACTGCTAATTCGAAAAGTATGATTTCAGTATAACTGAATTACATACAGCTATAAAATATAAATAGCTTCAATTTGATAGGATACCTATTGGTCTATCAAACGCACCTCTTGGTAGCTAATAGGAACCCTCCCCATTTTCAATCGCTTCAATTTTCAGTTAACAAAATGCCCCCTCACCAAAAAACAACAACATCGACAAAACCTCCTACCTCACATGGATTGTAGGTCCAACTCGACATCGATAGAAAATTTTACGCGAAAAGTTCAGTTCTCCTGCTCTTCGGCTTCGAACTCCTTCATCAGATTTCGTCGACACTTGTTGTTACCCTCGTATATAATCAGGTAAATGGTGTAGTCGGTGCAGTTCGTAGAAGCATACGCTATGCTCAATTTGCAGGGTCTTCGCCATTTTGTCTCTGCCTGCAGTTTTTTTAAACTCGGCTTGTGGAATTCTACGGAGCCTTCTGATACGATGTACTTCAGTTTTTGGGACGGCGTGGTGATAGTATCGTATTCGTCTGCAAATTATTGGGCTTTCATTTACTTAAATGTCAGTGAACAATCAAATTTTGTGGTCTGCTGATCTGCTAGACCTATTTAGCATTCATAACTCTTAAGGTACCTATTACTACACTTTCTCAGAAAAATGTATCGGTTAACCACTATCAAATTTCAGGTGTGAGATAGAGAACTAGCAATTTTGACAGTTTTGTTGGTAGAAGGTGGTTAGTGTGTTATCATTGACTTGCGTACATTCAATAACTTTCATTAAGACATTCGGGAGATACGAGGAAACACAATCATTAGTTGGTAACTACAACAGCTAAATTTAGCCATCATCCGTTCCAAGTCTTGTATTGTCTCTTCAAAAGGTTAGCCTTGGTTGCTAGAATACAGGTCATATAGGGTTAAGTGGAAGAACAGTTAATGTATTTCCTCAATCATGTTTTTTTATATATTTTTTTTAAATAATAAAGACGATTATTATTATTATTATTATATAAAAAAAGAATACGGCGTTGAAACTAGACTTTTAGATAAACTATTGCCATGAGATAGCGCTGCAAAACTCAAGGAAAACAAAATCTTATCTAAAATCAGACAATTTTTAGGCGTCATAATTCCGTTTCAATATAATTTATGTTATTATTGTAGAGCTCTTCAGGAGTTTCTCCACATACTGCAAACAGCAAACAAGGTGACTTTCCCACTGGTCAAATGGTATTGAACATCATTTACAAAGAGTAGAAAAATCAAGGGTCCAAGAAAAGATCCTTGATGTACTCCTAAATTGACTGTATTTATCTGAAAGTTAGTGCTCTAATTTGCCTAATGTACTCCCGTATGTTAGGTAGGAATTGAACCATTCTAAATAGTACCTCTAATACCCGAATAAGCAATATTTAGGTATATTACTGGAGTTTTATCCCAACACCAAACCCTTATTTGCAACACCTCAACACGTAATTCAATCACCAAGTGATCATCTTCAAGAGGAAGAATAAACTGTGAATCACTAATATTTAGATGAATATTAATGGAGTTTTTTCCCAACACCAAACCGTTATTTTAACACCTCGACACATGTTTTGATCACCGAGTGATCATATTCAAGAGGAAGATCGAAACACGTGTCAAGGTGTTAAAATAAAGGTTTGGTTTTGGCAAAAAACTCCAGAAATATTCATTACTACACCAAAGGTTCCCAACAGTGCACCACAAATATTTAGAGAGATAAAAACGTTTGAGAAAAAAACCTCAACAATACTGCATAAAGTCCATTGTCTGAAGAAGAATGAAGAAAATTTAGTAAATGGCATGTGGTTGATTCTACCAATTTGGTCTTTGTGGAACCTTGCTGAGACTACGCTAATAATTTGAATTTTCTCATAAAACTAAGTACAAAGTATTCTAGGAATAGAAAAACTCAGTTAAAAATGATATCTGACATCCATGATAATCAGGCTCCGTGGTGTTAAGGTTTTTCAATGAATGTTACTAAAACATTTTTGTTTTTAAATAAAAACTTGCGATGAAAAAATTTCAAAAATTTTATGGGATACTTTGAAATAAATGCCTTTTACAGCTACGGTTTCATGTAAACTTATGAATCCAATCAAATCACAACATTCAATTAACTGACAGAAACTCACCTTCCACAGTTTCCGAATTCATTTCAGCAAAGTCCCCTGCTAGCGTCTTCATTTTCTTGGCGGGCGACGTGGGAAACTCCGGCACCTCCTGGTTTACACTGTCGCTTTCTCTTCGCTCCCTCGGCGATCGATGACGACTCGTAGAAGCTATTGACTGCTTCTTCGGCGTTTTCGTCTGGTTTTTCGGTAGGAAAGTCCTTGGAGGGCTCATCAGACCAATAGGTATCACTTTGGGTTCCCTATGATTGAACAAAAGTTTTGTTTAGAGATTTATAAGTGTGCTATTTGTGGCAAATACGTTCAAAACCTCTTATGTGATACAACCCAACTCCCCAAAAAAATAAATTTGACTGCCTGCTCATATTCTCCTCAGATGAAGTCAAACTATTGGAGTCTGTCTATTCCACGAAAAAATAATTCCTCCAAAAAAATTTTTTATAAACAAATATACCTTTCCCCCTTTCGGTTAGTAAATTTTGAGCTGATATAATCAATTTAATGAAAATTAAAAACAATACTAAATAATTAGTATCTCACTCACTTTGGCACTTTGATAATATGAGTATCTCTGAAACCTATCTTTTTCGCAGGCACAGCATCGGACAGCAGATGATTTACTGAAGCTAACGTGTTTTTCAGAAATTCGTTAACTTTTTTGTCTCCTCTGACTGTCTGTCCGAACCAATCCAAAACCACATTATCTGCTAGGTAATACTTGAACAGGTTTTTATGGTTTTCTATTTTGTTGATGTAAAACTCTCCGAAAGCTTTAGCTTCCTTTATGTCAGCATCCGTGAAATCCATCATCAAAGTTGATGAAAAGTTCTGAAAAATGAACACTGTTAAAATATACTTCTAAAAATTACAACTAATTGGAAATAGATTCATAGTTTGATATAAATCATTAAAAAGAATTGTACATCTTGTATTCATTCTATTGTGATTTGGAATATCAGAAATTCGACTCTGTGAAAAAATTTGTCAATAAAAAAGCCAGCAACAAAAAAAATTAACAATTCCAATAACATCAAGAAATGTTTTCATTCTCTACAATATTACTTTAATATTGTATTAACCAAATTTGAATTTTGACTCCCGTACCTTTTTCAAATTAATACATTTTAGTTTTTTCTTGGATGGAAATACACAATTTCAAAATTCCGTATATACAACATTGTTCAAACTATTGATGTCAATC
>WOGL01001210.1:0-11933 GCA_015342145.1 Leptinotarsa rubiginosa
TAAAGAGAATAGTCAAAGGTTCTAGAAGAAAAAAATAAGTACTTTTTATTATTTTGCTCGTCATTTCGTACATATCAGTTTTAGAATGGCCTCAAGAACTTCACTTTCAGTCATTGGATAGAGAAAAAGAGAGTCTTTCAGTGATTTCAGTGGGTCAAGAAAATTGATTGCATTCTGATTGCAATCAGGTAGTGCACTTATAATATCACTTGAAAAATTGATAATAAAATCATAAAACTGTCAGGAGGTATAGTCACATCTTTCGTTACCTTTTTTTTACCTCTATACCTCTGAGGTATTAGTGCAATTTTCACCTTTGCACCTCTTGCATAATCGGGAGCACTTTATCCCTGCTTTTCTACCACTGCAAGTTTTACAGCAGTTGAACTAGTTTCAGTAATTCTGAAGTTGTCAATGGGTCTGTTATTTTTATGGGCAAAAACAGAGTCTCTGTTTTTTCTAATCCCCAATCTGTAGCTGTTAAAGGATTGTTCAGTCATATTTGGAATTGATAAGTTCTCAAAGAATGTTGATATGTTGCTGAAGCGGTGGGCGGTAATGTTGCTGAATTTACTGTCATCATTCTAGTAACCCTCACCAAAAAACGGTCGTTCCTACATTAATTTATGGAATGTGGATCAGCTCCAAACAGTCTCAACATTATTCGTTCTCCAGAGCCTGTAATATCGCTGTTGAGTAGGATTTGTAGAATTTTTCAACTTCGTTTCTCAAAGTTGAATTTTTCAAAGTTAAATTCAACAAAGTGTGTTTACCTTTATTGAAGATGAGGCTTACTGAGTTATAGCCAGTAAAAGCAGGGATAAACAGTTATACATTTTTCAATGTTTTGTTGTTATCAGCGTTGTAAATAACATCAGGTTTTTTTGAGAATTTTAGGCTTCCACGTAGCGATATGCTTGTCATTTGATGTTGAATCGATTATTAATGCAGCCAAATCGACAATTGTGCCGAAAACAATAACTTTTTTATCAGTATTTTCAGCTTCAGCTGTACGAAATATTGAAGTATCAGCATCTTCTATAGCTTGACTAATCTTTAGATTTGCGTCTTTTTTCAAGTGAGTTATCAAAAACAACGAATCTAGCCTTGTTCTTTATATTTGATAAAATAGCTCTTTGTTTCTTGAAACTATCATTCTTTCGGTAAATCTTAGCTCTGACGAAATTTTACTAGGTACTAGTGTGTAACGTTCATAAGACGACCCCAAAGTTATCTCTGCTATATCTATCGAAAATAATTCTGGCATTAGTTGAATAGTGTTTATAAATATAAGCTGCATAATTTTCAAAAAATCTGAAATGTGAAATTTTTACGCCAAGTGACTTTATGCAAAAGAAATCCAACATCGATGATAAACTCATATTCAGAAGAATCAGGTGGTAAGCTGTAATGATTTATACAGCTCGTACTCGTTACATCAATCCCTTGTCATTTAGTAAACTCTTAGAGAATGGAGCTAGTTCATGAAGTAAAGCAGTTTTTACAATGTTTTTGTTGTCAGTCATCGCTGCTACAATCCGCTGAAATGAAGTATTGACATTGACAGACTCATTGTCGATGAGAAGAGTAGGTTTGGTACATTCAAGCATTTTTACACGGTATTTCTTGCTAAACTTGTAAGATTCTGCATTAAGACCAACCATTTTCAACATACTTTGTAAGTCTTTATCTACAGCTTTATGACAATCTATTGTTGAATCACCTACTAGCCCAGTGGAGATAGACATAAGTTAACCAGCTTTTTCATTGAAAACCTCATGCTCTTGGAGCCAACTTTTGAAGGATCCAATATCTTCTTCATCTTTTTTCTGGCGAGCTGATTAGATATCTTTAAGTTCATTGGAAGAAGCACATCTCTACACAGGTACTTTTTAATTTTTCTTTTGGATTATGTGGTGATTTTCTGAAGAATCAGATCAAAAACAAAACTGGGTGATAGATAGAATTCCTCGTTCGTTAAATATATTTCAGTCCTTTGACTCTGTGATCATGTGTTATCAAATCTGTGTTTACCTATCTTCATTTATGATTGATTGATTTTCTGTAACCGAAGAGTGTTTCTGTTATGACGGAGCTTGCCTTAGAGTTGCCAATTCTGTATTGGCTATTTTGAAAGAGAGCATTGACCATAGTGTAATTGGATAGGTATATTATTATGCTGTAAGTTGGCAGCACAACAATACTTACATGGAGAATCCCCATCATTTTGTTCCATTCCATTTGTCTGTAGTACAGATATATAAAATTTGTATAACCCGACCATATATAAAAGTTGTCAAATAATAATCCATTGGAAAATGTTGAAATGGATACCTATTTTAGATATTCCTATGTCAACAGTCAGTGGTTCGTTCCTACCACGATTACGCCAGTTTACTCTTCTTTGATATAATAGCGAATTTTTTGTTGTTGATTTAGTTTACTAGTTTCCTAGTTTTTACATGCTTTTTATTATCATTTTTGTTTTTCTCATATCAAATCACGAAAAACCTNAATCACGAAAAACCTTTTTATAAATAATATTTTATTCATATCCTGAATTCAGATGTGTAATGCAATTTAAGAAAGCCACCGGTTCACATGTGCTTAAGGCCCTTTTTGATTTTATCTGCCACAGTTTATATATTTATAATCCTATATGAAGATCATTGTTCTCCTGAAGTTTCTAACTGCTTGTGTCAGTGAAATGTTGAAGAACCTATTAATGAAGGTCGACTGTCAACATTCCAAAAAAAAATAGAACATTGCCATTCAATTGTTCAATATTGTTTTGGCTATAATTTCTTAATTGATTTTTGTTAGTTTGTTCATATTTGACGTACACTGTTAATGAAAGTTCTTCTTTTCTTAATATTTAGTAACTATTACATTAATGAATTTTCCAGGTGGTCAATTTAATTGGATTTATATGCATCGAAGCTAGTGGATTCCATGCAGAATCATCAAGGGGAACTTTTTTCAATACTGTAGCAATGACAGGATTTTGGTTCACTGGAATTCTGCTTGCCCTATACTTATTCCACATTGTTGAAAAACTTTACAAGATTCCCTGGTTGAAAATAGAATTTGTTTTTTGTGCCTTATGGACTGCTCTTTACCTAATTGCCTCTTCATTAGCAATAGCCTATCACGTGGAAGCTTACATAGCAGCTGGGGTAAGTTATTTTAACTGAACGGGAAAAGAATATCACTTTTAAACTTTAGTAGTTGCAAGATTACACATGGCATTTTTACACACTCTTGAGCATATTTCATCATAAATCAGTACAGAAACTTTGTTCAAAATGAATATACGTTGAAGTAGGGGTTGCTTTTCTGCCCAACTGTCAATGTAGGTGGCAAAATTTACTTGATAATGTTTCTACTATTTCTGTCATATTATTGGCATCAAACTTTTTATTCCTATGATCTCCAAAACTGAAATTTTTGAACAAACATAAATATATTTAATGCCGATTTAGACATGTTAGTCCTTATTTTTGTTTTAATTTTAGTTTTAAATTCAGTCTCAAGAAAAAGTTCAGTGTGTATGTTTTCATTAAAGCATTTATACATTGTACGTTCTTAACTTACTCTTTGAATGGTGAACTTGAAAATTCCTGAATTTCAATATTTAAAACTAAGATTAGGATATAAATTGTACACACATCCACAAATAGGTACTTATTCTTCAACTAATGTAATTAAATGGCCTACCAGTTGATGGGTTGACTGATTGACTGATTTCAGTTGAATATTGTTATTGACAGCTGGTGATTGACGGTGTTTGGAAAAAATGTAATTTTTATGGTAGTAGAATTTTATTTTCATAAAATGAGTCTGGAAGAAGCCATATGTGTTGAAATTGTATGCAAATCATACAATTCCTTCTGATTGCTAACACTGTATGTTACACGTCTTAGGATTGAAATTATGTTGACAATGGCAAATGGAACAAAGAAAATCAAGCTTTTATAAAGTATAAAATTGAAATATTTCAATAAATTTAATTTCTTTAATGGAATGTAGGATCTGAATTGAGAAAGTTACTTAACTAATCACCGTCTCGCTATTTTTCCAGTTCTTTGGATTTTGCGGTATGGTGCTGTATGGTATAGATGCTTTTCTCAAATTCCAGGCCATAAAGAATGGCCAGCTTGCTCAAGGAGAGAGGGTGATAAGTAAACAAACAACAACTGTTTCAAGACCAGCCTACTGAACATGCAGTTTCATGGCAACATCTGTTACGTTATCTGCTTTTGATATGTCAGGTTATATTTAGGTCAGATTTGTAATTTTCCTTTCTTTTTTCTGATTGACTTGGCCGTTACTTGATGAAAATCCATATTAGTTTCACAAACTACACCTAACGATTAGATCAAAAGTTTGTGTAGGTGTAGTTTGTGAAATTAGTAATATTCCAACAACAAACAAAGTTTTTTTTGAGGCATTCTATTGAAATAATCAAGTAGCTTCATCACACCATAAAACTATTAGTAACTGAAAAAACATCAGAGAAATCCCTTCTGCAAACAGTAATTTGATTAAACATTTCAGTTAGCACATTGATAAATAAATGTGAACAATCTATAGAAAGGGTTAACAGAACAAGTAATAATTAATTATCGAAAATGTTTTATTGAATACAGATATAAGGGTGGAAAAATGCAGCTGATTAACTGAACACTAATTGAAAATTACATTAAGAAGAATTTTGATCCCATTGCATGCAACATAATAAAGAAATATATACACATGTGTATTCGTTGATACCAGGAGCAGATCTAGGAATTTATTGAGTGGGGGCGCACTTGAGATACATTTTTCATGGACATGAACATGATATTATTTTGAATTAGTGATAGTTCTTTTATTTAAATAAGTTGAGAGGACTCATGCAGGAACCTGGTTATTGGTTGCGGTTTGGTAATGGGCAAGAGTGAAGAACTGGCTTAGACCCCATAATTTAGAACATTTTTTGGTTGATACTTGACATTTTTACCATACAAATTAGAGTGCTGTCTCATCAAATTCTGAAATGCAAATTTGATGGAGAGCAACAAAATAGTTTACAAATCGTTCAAATGTTTCGTGGGCATAACTTCATAGAATTCGAGAATCACACTATTTTTAACAATGAAAATTACATTCAAATGAGAGGTTGAAAATTGACCAACGCTTGATGTAAGAAAAGATTTTTATGGGCCTTCAAAAATTACAAAAAATTGTTGAGACATTTACGTCATTGTGTAGGTACGTCAAGACAGTTGTTTACTAAAGTTTGTACAGTTGAAAAAAAATGAATGCATGAAAATAATACAGTTTTAAAATCCAAAATTAATGTATATAGTGAAGATATTGAAAGATGAAATGAAAAGGAGGTAAATGAAAAAAATAGAAGTTTTCGAATATAAAATTACTGTATGTATATAAACAAAAAAATTAGTGAAATGTTGATCGTATTATTGAAATAGTTACAGGCTTATCATTTCCAAACATGAAAAAGATATCTTCATTATTATAAAGTGGATTAGCAAGCAGTGACTTTTTCAAGTAATGCTTCAATTTTTTTATGAAGAAAGTCTTCCAATCCGCTGGTTATAAGTTTATATAACTTAGTTAGCAACTGTTATGACTACTTCATTGTTTTGGTGTAGTTTACTCGGGGTAGTATATGTAGTTCCTTGTTACGAGTATTGTAATTGTGAAGTTTGGTGCGGTAATAGTCTTATTCAATGGATGTAGCCGTTACTTCATGGTAGGAGATCATCGTAAAAAGGGGAAAAAAACTTCCTATGTTTTTTTACCACTTGTATTTTTAACTAACGTCACTGCAGTTTTGTCTTATACGAGTGTATTCAACGTTTGTTTGAAAGTTCGGACTTCCATTATCTGATATTATATAAAATGATTTGAAATCCCTGAAAGAACTAAAAAAGAAGAATTAAAAATGAATAGCTGAAGGTAACAATTATATTAAGCAAAAAATCTGAAATGAAATAATAGTGAAATAAAATACAAGTAAAAATAGAACAATTGAACAAAAAATAAACATAAAAAGTTAAGAGATTCTAAGCCAAGTTACTTCACGACGTTTCGACTCATCACAATCGGGTGATGTGTCATGAGTCATTACTGAAATCTTTCGCAGTAAGATAGCTATTTTGGTTACTAGTGTTTTTGACTTACCTTGGAATTCATTTACATTTTTTCAAGCCGTTTTTGCGGTGTTCCTACTATTTGCAATAACTTTATCATATATCTTTTTTGTTTTCTTCACATTTTCTCTATATTTTTTTGCTGTTAGACGTTTTTTTACTGAATTTCCTGTTTGTATATGATCATTTTTTTGCCTTACGTCCTCTCTTAAAATTTTCAAATCTTCAGTCTACCACTTCCAAAATACTTAAGTTTGATTCCCTCGCTGTGTGTTGCCACACAGTTCAAATTTTTAAAAGCTGCCGTCAGTTAATTTAGGATCTAAAATGTTTGATGGTTAGATGGGATGCTTTCTGTTGTATTCATAAAAAAGAACTTGCTTGAATAGTCTGTATTTCTATATCTTTAGTTCGATCACCTAAGAACTGTTGGCCTATCTTGAAATGGAACCAATTGTATGAGATTTTTCGAAGCCAGAAGTTCAGTTTATAGACCAGTTCTCTGAATTGGGGTTTCACTCCAACCATGAATGATTGGTTATCCTTCGTACGTTTTGAGATTTTAGTTTTTTGAAGCACACATCTGTTTTTTATATGATCTTTGACATACTTCTCTATGTTTTTCTCGGTAACCGTCGGGTACGCGTGAAATAAAAAGCCAAATTTTTTGTTTTCATTTTCGTGTTTTCCATAAAGATCTTTATTTCTATCATCACTGCCTATGTTATGTCTCATCTTTCTTCTTGTAACTACCTCGCATCCCTGCTGATTTTCTTCACCATCTTCTGTCAACATTATGATTTCATTCATTTTTGGTTTAGTTTAATTCATGCTGCTAAGGCAAAATGTGTGAAAGCAATATTTTAACTTTTTCGTGGTAATTTTCATGCTAATGGTAATTTAGACTGCATATTTCCACAAAATACTTGTAGTTCACTAAGAATTGTTGGCTACCATAATTTTAAAGTCAAAATACATCTACAGGAGGTTTTCTTCTGGTTGTCACTTATCAATAGTTTTTTTTCTAAATTGAGTTTATTCTTGTATAGATGTAGTATATTCTCTTCAGTTTCTTTGAGAAGAAGAGATTGCAGTGAGTTATCTGTAATGTTGAAAGATCTGACATAACTTGAGGTCCAAATAGGCTAACTTTCTAATTAGCAAAATGAAGCTATATGTTACTACAGAAGGCTGTCCTTTTTCAAGCATTAACTGTCAACCATAATAACGGTGTATTTTTCTTTTTTATATTTTTTTATTCTAAGCTATTAATACTTATTGAAAGTTCTATATGGTATTCTGTACTTACGCTCTTTTTTTGCAATAATTCAAAGCAATGTGCCTTTTTAGATCCGATAATTTTCAGTAGTTGGGGTGAATTTTGATTGCAAATATGCCGGATCTACTTGTAGGATACGAATATTGTATATAGGAAGAATTTTATTCTTTGAAAGATGAAAAACATGCAAGTACTGATTAAACATTATTGTTTATACCTTCACAAAACAGTTTACAAAAATCACAACACGTTTCATTATATAATAGCTTCTTCAGGTTAGTTCAATACTAATTTATTAATATATTATTAATATTTATTTAATGTATCATATAATAATTCATTGATATTAAACAGGCTTGAGGAAGCTTTCGTGCAATAAAACACATGTTGTGATTTTGCAAACTGTTTTGTGAAAATCTCACAAGTGATATTGAATATCATTGATCATAGGTTTTCCTCAAATATCATCCAGTTCCATCACATATCAAAAGCATGCGATCATGTGAAATAAAAGTTTTCTAGGAACACTCTTATCGCATTTTAACTGGAAATCTTGTTCTATTTATAATTTATCTTATGAACCTAGCAATATATGACTGTTTCTATTATGACTTGTGGATAAAGCTTTGTGTTTATTTATTTCAAAATACCAACAATCATTGTAAATCCAGTGGTATGCGATTTATGTTTTTAATCATGATTCCTATGAATGAAATCAAATACATGGACCACTGCAAATTATTATAAAATAATGTAAAAAATACATATATATTTAATAATTGTATCTGTTGAATACGATCCACAAATATTTTTTGAATATACAATTACTTCAATTGAATATATTTTATAAGTAGTACTGATTGGAAAATGTTCGTTACTCAATTGATAAGTAAGGAACATATATAATAAAATAATTTGTGAAAAATGGTATTAATTTATGATATATTATTCAAGTTAAAACTCTCGAAAGTCAGTTATCTAAACTCGACCGCAAACTTAACCGGACATTTTACCCTTTCCCAAAAACTATTCACTGAGAATTCCTAAGAATTCTTGAATAATATACAATTATTGACAAGGATTAACCAAAATTTGAAAATTTCATTTCAGATTGACACAAAAAAGTCAAAAATTTTATCCGGTTAATTTTGTGGTTGAGTTCACTATTTTTCTTGACTGAATATCTTATATGGATAGGGAGAGACTTTGATGGTTCACCTTTCTCATTGAGAGTGTGTTCAGTTTTAGCAAGGTGAAAATATTTTTTTGGTTTATTATTTGATGCTAGTTGAATTATGTTATCACTTCGTATCTGCTTACAATGGTTCTGAAGAGTCACAATATTTTTTTAAATTCCTTCACAGCTGGAACTATTGATTATAAAAAAATATTCTGTGGTCTTCAGCGCCTCCATATCTACTTTCAAATGGAAGATGTTTGAAACATAATTCCTGACATTGTACCTACATGAACCATATTTGTATTCAGAGAGCATAAAATTAATTTTTATTGTTTTCAAGTGCATGGTAAATTTTTCCTGTGGTTGATTGATATATTGTTTTTTGACCAGACAATTGTTTCTAATAGTACAATAGCAACAGCTCTAACTAGTTGTGCTGGAATGTTGAAGCATGTAAAATGCTCCTTGAAATATGAAATTGACTTTCAATATCTTGTCCAACAAAAAACTTGTAATCATCAGTGCTGCTGCTTTATATGAGATGTCTCGTGTCATGTATAAAACGAAATAAATATATTCAAGAAACATTTGATTCATGAGATATTCAATTAGTTCATATTGTTAAGTGCACTTATGAAATATTTTTGTTTATTTATTGATTAGGATGTTGATATATTATGAATATTGGGTATGTTAAAGATAAGTTATAGTATTTGAATGTTGCAATTTGAAAAATATATTAGGCGTTATGTTTATATGATTCTATTGGAGATATTTTGTTTTGTATGTCTGTTTTTTTTGTAATATCTTTTATATAAAACTATTATATTTTCAATAAGAGAAGTTTCCTTGCGAATAACTTTCAGTAAAATACCTTCATGATTTGATCTTCTGGAATTATGTTGGTATTTTGTATTCGTGAGGTTGTTATTTCAGTTTTGCACTTTTGCTAAATTTCACAAAATATTTACTCAGTTGCATGAACTCACCTCTTTATTTTAGTTACTTAGGCCCTAACATATAACACACTTATCCAAACTTTTTCATGTCGAATTTTTCAACAATGACCAATGTTTGAAATATTTATATTTTTCAACTGTAAGTACCAAAAATTAGAAATGCTTTGGACTATGTTTTTTCCATCTCAGATAAAATCTTAACGAACTTTTGACTGTTTGCATTGTAATTTTAAAAATATAGTTTGTTTCAAACCTTGATTTATTTATTTCAACACTGAGAATATAAAGTAGGAAAAATCTGCTAGTCTGTTTACCTCGCCATTAAAATATAAATGATAGGAAACTGCTAAAGAATGAAAAAAATAAATAAAAAAATTATGAAAACCTTTTGAAAAACATTTTTTTCTCAAAAATACACTATTTTCATAACTGCAGTTGTTTTGACTGGAATTGAAGTGATATATAAAGCTGTAAGAGTGATTTTTTTCAACTATCATTGTGACAGAAAAGATTCATTTCCTCCAGTGAATTATCTTATCACCTAGGAGTATCCCACTATCTAGCAGTACCACCACCCTATTACAGATGCTGACAAGACAGTTCTCACAGGAGCAGACACCTTTGAAGCTTCCCATTCTGAGTCAGTCAGATTTCATACTTTGAAGTATAATACATATAATCTCATATTTTGTATTCCTATATTTTTTGAATTTTTGTAACAAAAGTGTTTTTGAAAAGCTACTTTAGACCTGTAGAGAACTCCATACCGAAGCTGTTTTCGAGAAGAGGAACTTCATCGCCTACTTCTGTAAAGAAGAAACACTTGGTGAAAAAAAAATTGCTACACCCGAGCAGCCTCCTGATATTGGTTAAGAAGGCGATGGCCAAATTAATGCTTTTATTGTGAGTACTCTGATTTTATGTCGCTCAAAAATATTTTTCAGTCACTGTCTTTAACTGACAATTATATTTCCAACCAAAAAAAAATCAAATTTTGCAAACCCTTCTTCAAATCGATCTAATTTCATTTCACAATCAATATCAATCACTAGTAATAATACTTCTCATAACCAAAATTTAGATTTTTTTTTTATTTACAATCAGCCGCATAAACCTGATGGTTATTAGCGGCGGAGTATGTCTATTACAAATCACTAGGTAGTAGTTACAATTTCATAATAAGGTTCAAGGCAGTTAAAAAGTAAATCATATACTTCACTTGAGGTCGTCCTAGAGCTTCTTTCAAGTCTTTAGGTGTATTGTAGTAGTTTCTTTCTATTTGACCATCGGACATTCCCAGTGTTACGATCTTCTTCATTCGGGTTTGAAGGCCGTCGTGGTTTGGAACTGTATCCTAACGTTTCGCCAGCACGAATGGCTGGCGTCTTCAGAGGTTTATTCATTTTGATGGTTCACCGATGTGAACCATCCAAACCACGACGGCCTTCAACCCGTATAAACATCGTAACACTGAAAATCTCTGCCGCGAAAGCCTTAACCAATTTATCATTGGACATTCCATTATGATGTGTTTTACTGTAAGTGGCATTTCACAAATTTGACACTGTGATTCCTCTCCTTGAGATATCAGGTATTCATGAGTGAGCCTGGTATATCCTATTCTGATTCGAGTCACAATTACTTGTTCTCTTCTCATCAGAGTTCCATGATCCTACGGCCCTACCACTGTTTTGATTTCTTTGAGTTTGGACTGTGTATTTTTCCATTTTTTATTCCAGATATCCCTCAGCAAACTTTTTATATATGATTTCAAATCTGTGTAGGGAGTGACCTGTGAAACTTCCTGGTTCGGGTTTATTATCGCCTCACATGCGCTTCGGTCAGCTGTTTCGTTGCCTCCTATTCCTATCTGGGAGGGGACCCAAAGTACGACAACTTTCTTATTCAAAATTTGCGAATTATAAGCTTTGTTTTTGTTGGTTTCCGGGTTTTGCCGTGGTCTTCTTTAGTTACAATCTCTAAACGTTTCAACTGCAACAGTCATCTTCAGTGGCGTGGATGAAATACTCTTCTTGACGTAGTATCAACTGAAACTCAACGTCAAGAAGAGTACTTCGACCACGTTACTGAAGATGACTGCCGCATTTGCAGTTGGAACGTTTGGAGGTTATAACCAAAGACCGCGGCAACCAACCAAAACATTGACGCCAGCCACGAAAGCCTTTATTCCTATATTAGCTTTGTTTTTTTTGCCCGCTTTTAACACATATATGATTTGTTTTTTTAATTAGTAACAACTTTTTCCCATAAAAACTGGTGAATATAAGGAAAAAACCTCAAGGGACTTGATAGAGGTATCAAAATTTCATCAAAAACAAAGCGTAAGCTTTTAACAG
>WOGL01001211.1:0-11936 GCA_015342145.1 Leptinotarsa rubiginosa
CGGCACGCGAAACAATGGCCCAATTAAGAGCCGCCTTCGGTGAACAGTTTATCTCACGTTTGGGGCCCGTCAATTAGCCGCCTAGATCGCGTGATAGATCGCCTTTGGATTATTTCTTGTGGGGTCATGTTAAGGCTGATGCCTACAGGGATAAACCAGCAACGACTGACGCTCTGGAAGCCAATATTGGACCTTGCGCATGGGCCATCTAAAGCGAAGCCGCAGACAACATTTGCATGAAATCATCTTCAAACATTGAATTATATTGATCGTTCTATCGATTCCAATTAATATTTCATCAATTTTTTCTGTTGTTTTGAAAATAAAATCCTTTACCTCTAAAAATCACCTGTAAAACACTTTCAATGGGATACTGGAGAAAAACAGTCTGAAAACGTGTATCGCCATATTCTACCTTCAATGATTGGCCTATATATCCAGTTATCAATCTCTCACGTCGACTTTAATCAATTATTACACTTATGGTCAACAAGAAGAGTGTTATTACTACTTGAAATGGAAACAGGGTGTCATACCCCAAGAGTCACGGATTCTTATTATTATGTTAATACGACGACATCGGTACGGTTCATTTCGGTGATATTCAATGAATATGTTCCTATTGAATTTCCAAAACAATACCGCCATTAGACCTGTGACCGTGTGTTGAATATATATCAGTGTCCGCCCTATTCTTTGCCACGGGTGAGACCACACAGCATGCCTGCGAGATCTTTGTTTTCTTTTCAGGGCTGTAAAAGTTGTTTCAATTTCGAGGCGTTTCCGTGACAATGAAATTACTTCAGGTTACTCAATTTAACTTGGGATGCACCTGAATGAGGATTAGACGAGAACCACACTTTAATAAATGTTGTAGATTAAAAGAACACTGGACAACTGCTTTGAACTTAAAATGTTTCACTAACTGACTTCAACAAGGAGATGGATTAACCTCGACAGTGGCTGGAATTGTACATTTACGTGACCCTCCCCTTCCTTCAGCTAGCACAAATCTGAAACCTTCTGAGGGTTGTTTGTAGGATGGCAGCAGGTTATGTGAGGAAATGTGAAATTAAAAAACCGTCTAAGCAATTACAGTTTCGCATGTTTCACAGGTTGATTCGGCGTCCATCTAAAATAAGTATTCTAACGAAAACCATTTTCTACAACACATTAAAAATACGTCTCACGACGCGCATTTCATTAATAGCATAATCAGGGGGTGACCGAATCGAAAATTTAGTATTATTTCAGATGAATGAATATGCATTTTTACAATTCCTATTATCATTAAAAATTATTGGTTGGAGACTGATGTATGACTACTGTCTATTCAGATGACACCTCAATAAAATAGAGCTGTATGACGGATACCTTAGGAGATGCAACGGATTACCGGAAGTAAGCAGTTTAAGTCCAGAAATATATGACAAACGTCAAATAAAGAACAAACTAATACAGAGAACAAAATTGTAGAAATGGATGTCATAGAAAAAAGATAGGAAAACTACAGTAAGCATGTCATCAATAGAAACAAGGAGCGACTCGGTGATTCATCACTGACGAATGATATTATATATATTTTTAATAAAAATGACACTTAAATGCTATTCAATTTGGAAGCTGAGTAACTGCAAATTATTAAAATCATCTCACTTATGTTTCCATGACTTTTCCCCAATATTTATATAAAATATACCTCAATTTTTGGTCAAGTAATTTTGAACTTCTTACATACTCTTGGTGTGATCACCTATAAATTGATATCCTATTTTCATCACATATTCAGATCAAATATGTTTAAGGTGAATGAAATATATTGTTGAGAATCATTTCCTAAAAAAAAAAGATAACGGGGCCGCCGCTGGCCATCGTAAAACAACTGTCACGTGGCCAACGCAGCCCAGCCGGCGTTTCGTGGTTGTTTGATGTTTGCGCCGTTTCGATGGAATTCCGTCGAATATTCTACCGGCTTCGATGGATTTCTGAGGAATTCTCCACCGGTTTCGGGATAGTTCGTTTGTCGCATATAAACGCTACCTACGAGCATGTTGAGAGATATTGACCCATTTGTATTTCTGACAAACGCCAGTTGAAAGGGTAACGGAGCCACGCTCCAACTGTCCGAAACCAAGATGGCTGTCGACGATGTCGAAAGAGTCAAGTTTCGCGGACAGTGCGGTGCAAAGTGAAAGTGTTTTCTTATATTATTAGAGAAATAAAATTGAGTTTGATTATTGTTCAGTGTCGTGTGTCGGCAGTTATAGGTAAATCCACGGTGAAAAATGTAACAATATTTTTAGTTCATTAGCCGAATATGTTTTCATCTTCCGATAATACAAATATTATCAAAATAATCCGCATTTTAGTTCTGATAAAACGCAATGATCAAAATAATAATAATGCATCCGTCACCGGCTTCAGTATTAGATAACTCACACCGTAAAAAATCATTTCCTAATGATCCCTTCTTAGGAAGAAAATTTGTAATTATTTCGATGACAATACTTGGATTTTTATACTTACTTATTTATGTTTTACCACAACAAAAATAAAAATATTCATTGCCGAATGGGATAATCAATATTCTTGTAATCACTCGGTATGTATGCAAATATGTCAAACTTTAAGGAGCTGAGCTCTTCAGCTAAAATACTACCATTCAAATGAACGATTATAGTATCTACAAAAAAAAAAGCGATTTCATAAAATATCCAACAACCGTTCAGAATTAATGTCGAAAAAAAGAAAAAATTCAGGAACCTCTTGAAAGATGCAATAAAACATTTTGGCAAAATTACGCTTGCCTTTTAATATCCACGAAATGAAACACGAGCATGGCAGCCGGAAAATTTGGTAATCTTATTTATGGTTGAACCGATCTCATATATCAGAAATGCATTCGAGCTTCAGGTTCTTAATTTATATTACGCCGGCTCGTAATTTCGCAACCCGATATTAAACTGCATCATTTCCTCGTTAAATTACGATCAAATTCATCAAAGAATCTCCCTCAGAGACAAGACCGGAGGAAAACGGAAACGTTGCATTTTGTCTATAGAAAATTCAAAGAGGCATTTACTTTAGACTTCTATCTAATACCACAGGAAGCTTTCTAATATCAACTGCGATAGTAATTAATCCTCAGGAGTTAGAACTTTACCTGATAAAAAGAGATTTAGTTTTGTGAAATGTAATCATCAAAAAATATATTATATATTCAATTACATGACTTATTCTATTGATTTGAAAAACGTAACTATTTATACAAAAAAGATCAATATCACTGGAGTTCTATCTCACCACCAAACCGTTATTTTTAACACCTCGACGCGTATTTCAATCACCAAGTGATCATTCTCAAGAGGAAGATTAAACTAAATCTACATACAATGTTGTCCTTATTCATACCATAGATACCTCTGCTAGGTACTTGCGTCTTAATTGTGTTAAAATTAATTTCACAATTCATAATATCATTATGTCGACTTATTTCTGAGCTCTCATAGGCATCTAGATGCCTGTTGTTGTTAACTTGTTTAACTAATCGTAATGAACTAAAGTTCATGGAATGGTTTTGTTGCAAAACAGGATGGGCGACTGCTGATTTTTCTGGTCTTCCATATTTTAGGTGTGCTAATTGTTCCTTATATCTTATTTTAATAGATAATATTTTTTAATTTATAATTTAATTAATAATTCATAAATTCCAGGCTTTTCCGAATTCTCGACTTTGTCCTTTGGAATTCCCAGAAAGCTCTGTTGTGTATGACTTGTTTTAAATACCACCTTCATAGCTACTTCCTTGAAACTATTTCCAAAGTTCTTTGTGTATTGGTGGTATGAAACGAGATATATTTATCTTTGTTTTCGTCGTTTCTAAAAGTCGAGATTTCGTTCATTCTCAAACTAAACTTTTTCATCCATTTAATATCATCTACAATACCCCTTTGAAATCCATGGAATCTATGGTATAAATAAGGACAACATTGTATGTATATTTAGTTTCATCTTTCTCTTGAAGATGATAAGTTGGTGATTGAAACACGTGTCGAGGTGCTGAAAATAACGGTTTAGTGTTGGGATATAATTCCAGTCATATTCATTACTACACCAAAGATTTCAAACAGTGCACCACAAGTGAAAAAGATCAACTGAAGCTCAAAAAACCCAGAGAGTTCAAGAAGATCTGAGACTCCACTTTGACAACACATCAGTAATATCTATCAGTGTCAACATAAATTAAAAAATGGATGAACAAGGATACGATTTTTCAAAATAGAATTGTGATAGTCTATTGGAACGCCAGTTTTTCTAACAATAAAACTATAACAGTATGTGTATGAAGGTTCAATCTCCTTCGTCACTAACAATATGTTCTACCTTGAAGAGTTCCTAAATGTTTTCTCAGTTAGCAGACCCCAGTAAGGTTACCTGTAGTCTAGTTATTCAGACCCATTGAAATTCTGATTTTATTTCAGTATTACATTTGTCTTGCCATGCTTTTTATTATTTGAATTTCTCAATTTTGTAATTCATCCAGAATAATCCTTCCAACAACTTCTTAAAAGCTCAGAACACACAGCTGATTTGGAACAAGGAATACTACAATCATCACCTGGATACATGACTTATTTCTGAATATAAGACTCATATCTACATCCAATAACCCAGCTTTAGTTAACCGTTATAGCAATTCCGTTATCACTGATCATAGATCTATGAACGGTGATAAAGGCCCCAGTCCTAACAGCCCATTATTCGCACTCTCACGTTATTACAGATATCGATTAGGTATCAGTCAGGTAGCAAATGGCAATAGGAACACTAACAAAATAATTTGATGATCCTCGTTATGCAAGGTATTGATTCGTCTAGATGCATATTAAAACATTAACCTACCTAGTGAGCATCTCCTGATGATGCTAACTTAGTAAGCGAAACGCGGGACGAGAGACAGCATTTTTGTTCTGGTGAAGAAAAAGTGTTTTCAATAGATATCAAAGTATAGTGAATAACACATATTTAATAATCCGAATAGTTACTCAGTACCTAGACAATACTGCTCAACTCAGAACACTATTTGCAGTTCATACATCTCTCACAGATAGTCGAAGACTTGGTTGAATATTCATGAAAATATGTGGTGGATCCTCTGTTATACGAGTACTTGTGCAGAATTTTTGCAAATCATTATCTAGTTTGAATCAACTTTCACCCTTCTTTTTATCAAAGTAGCAACGCATGTCCCCTTCGCATACACATTGCTGCACAATCCCTATACGCCCTTAAAGCAGTCTCCCTGATACTCGAACGTCTCTCAAATTCGACTGAATTATATTTCTCTTTGAAGTGCTCTAAATATAAAGTGGCCATTACGTTCTTAAAATAGTCTAACTAGGTAAATTTTCCTCCGTCTCGCTACTTCCTATAATATATATTTTTTCGGAACTGATGTTTGTATTTTAAGGATAAGTTAATGATTGCGCTTGCTTAAGGAGACATAATACCAGACGGCGTTACAATATTTATGAGGGTCGTAACGGCCCAATGACGGCCCAGCGTCGAGTTGAGTTATTGTTCGTTAGGATTTTATTAATTGGTTGACTGACGGGACACAAAAAGGAATTGGACTAATAATTGTTAAATTGAATAAATGGGCAACAGATTTTCGAGAGCGAAGCACAACTTGAGAGGCAATTAGGCGGTCGTTGTTTAAAAAACAAAAGGTAAAAGGAATAACTGTTTCCCGTGGAACACTTACAGGAGAAATTGAGCAAAACATATTGTGTTTCAACAACTCTTCATACCAGACTTAGTGCCACAAAAGATTACAGACGATATTGTTTGTTTAAAATTTTAATTGTGGCAAGTTTTATCTCGGCAAACAGATGTTGCAGATATGTCGATTACGCAGCACCTTATTTTTCATGTATACACATGATCTTAACCAATATTCATGGATAACAAAACTTGTGTTTTCAGGTTGACAATGTAGATTGGTTTCCAAACATAGTATGTTGACGAAAATCGCTTTGGATTCACATGGAAATATTATACATCAAATCATCTCTTTTTTGGAATGAACAAATGAATTTCGAATATAATGGTACGTACCTATATATTTTTCTCAATAATGCAGAAGCTTTTCATCATCCATTTCCATAAGAATTTGAAATACAAATTATATACTTTATTATCGATTTTATCTTTTATACAAAACCGTCCATTACTTAAATGAAAAAATCAATATGGCAAATTTGTTCAAATAGGAAGCAGATATAAAAAAAAATAGTTCATAAAAAGGTACTAGCGCATTATTTTCTCTTTGAAATGATTCAGTGCAAATCTCGATCAATTAACACCTTCAAGATTACAAGATTATGCTACATGAAGCAAAAATGATTCCTATTAGGTACGTTTCACAAAAATATCTAGATTCATACCAAAGTATTTAAAAAAAAAAACTTTTTTCTTGAAACTTCAGCTTCCATTACTTCAAAAATTAAGATATTTAAGACATGCTTAAGTTTGTATTTATGATTGTAATTAAACAATGTTCACAAAATTTTTTTTTAATTCTAGACGTGTTTCACGAACACCGTAGCTTCAATAAATAAATCTTTATTACTACCGATGTTAGCGAAACGCGTATAAAATTTAAAAAAAAGTTTGTGAAAATTGTTAAATTGTTATTATGGATACTGTTATTAATTTTCATCAAGTAACGGGCCAATTCATTCATAATTTGAAAGATGCAGAAAAATACAGAAAGCGATTTCTTTGATTCTTGAATTTTGAAAATTTGATGAATAATTTCATTTTGATTTCACATTTTTGAGAATTTCCCTAAAACACACTTATGAAAAAACTCATAACCGATTAGATATCAATCAATATATATGTTTTTCACTTTTTAATTTAATTTTTAAGGTTATCACAATTTGAATCTTCACTTTCAATATTTCATTAAAATATACACCGATTCTAATATTTTACAATAAGAATTATAAACAGATGAACGACCATATAGTATATTTCTATATTCAGTTTCAAAGAATTCAATAAATTCAAGAATGTATTGAATTTGTTTCAATTCGGACTTTCTCCAAGAAGAGTATTGAAAAGAAAAACGACAACCAATTTTCCTCAGAAGGGAAAATGATCCAGTTGGAAATAGACAATAATTTTAGTCATATTGATGAACAAGAACAGATACAATGAAAAATTATCCATAAATTTGTTGAAGAACAAATCGGTGGAACAAGTCAAATCTAAAAATCGTCAATATCCCTCGTATTTTCAGATATAATTTACTAAATGCCACCAGACAGAAAACTTCAATAACTGCTATATGGAATAATTTGAAATTTATGGAAGAAAAACGATTATTGGTTAGAACCTCTACGACCTCATGTAAGCTTAGGATCAAATCCTTGAATAATTCGAAATTGAATGGAGGTGCATGGAATGTGGATAAGATTTATCGTGGAATCATGTCGGTGAAGGCAATGCAGGTATAATGAAGCTTTCATCCTAAGCTTGCGGATATGTTATTAAGACGTTAAGTTATCATAAAGTTATAGTTGAAAAATAAAACGTATGAAATGGTTGATATAATCATAACTGAGATCACAACTGCTTCTTGAAAGTATATTTCCCTCTATATCACTATTAATACAAGTAAAGATTGCAAATGAAAGTTTAATAAAAAAAATTCATTCAGATTACCAAAGATTTCGGAATTCATTAAGAAATATTCAGTGAAATATAGATTTTGATGATCTAATAAAACTATGATTTTGTTCTTATTCTAAACTTCCATTAAATTCCCGAAAAACGCTTAGTATTCTTGGCATGAGCTTCCTTAGACGCGCATTTGGACATTTTCCAAAAAAGCTCTTTTCTGTTTGGGATTATGAATTGACTACACTGTAATCATAACTTTAGTAATAAATATCAACAGAGTCACCAGAATCAAGAAGGCGAAGTGATATAAGAGGAAATACATATTGGAAACTCTTTCAATAGAAAAGAATAACTTTTCATCCTGTAAATAAGAAGCTTACTTGATCAGATAATTCAGCAGATTTATTAGTTTGAGAAACTGAAATACTTGAAAATGCGTAATGAGATGTTTTATTTCACGACAGACTGACAAATTCCAGAAATTGATGAAGGCCATATACACCTCAATTACTTAGGATCCAAAACATGCCTTATGTGGACAAAAATTAACTTTTCGAGTAAAATTAATGATTTATTAATCATTAGAGCTGAATGGAAATTGTATAGTAACTTAATATGTGACTATATAAAACTATTTACTTTTAACTTTGCAAAATACAAAACTTTTTCAGCAGAGGACATATTTTTTTCCGAAGATCTTAATGACTAATGAACAGTTGCTTTTCCTTTTCTTAGACAAATTTATTGGTTTTATTGAATGCGTATTTTGTTTTTCTTTTTTAATTCAAATAGAGGATATTCAACTACAAAAGTTTTAGTTATGGGAGTATCCTATTGAATTTTCAGAAATATTAAATCAAATTACCTTAGTTCTAGCGATATGAAATTCAAAAATGATCCATTGTGTGGTACAAAATCAACGCGTCATACTGTAATATCATTCTTCTTCAATATACAATCGATTTTGAGAAATATAAGGGTCTACGTTATAAGGTTATAAGGTACATCGTAAGTGGTGACTTTAATTTCTGGTGTTGATTCCTTGTCATATTTTGCGAAAAAAATGCTGCAATATGGTAAATTTTTCGAAAACCGGGATATTAAAAAAATGTTTGCATAAATTTAGACATAAAAAGGTCAGGAGAGATTTGGGAGTTCATTTCAGGTTCATAAAGTACAAGCAATAACTTTTTTAATAATTTTTCTCAGAATCTTGGCAAGTTAAAAAAGTCAAAATGACTTTTATTTTCAACTGGTTAGCCTGACGATAATAATATAATAAGTATATAACTATAATTAACTAGTGGTTCCTAATTGCTCAAAGATGACATTGGAATTATTATTCAAAACTAATTACATCAAACTAAGCCAAACATGTGTATGGAGTTTGTTCATGAAATAGAATTAGAAATTACCTCCTGAAATCAACTCATGTTTCTATCGTATAATAAGAAGACAGATTATTGGCAGTGATCCATTCGCTTCGTGGAACATCAAAGCAAAATACAAAGGTTCTGTAGAAATACACTTCATATAAATTCACAAATTTCATGATGATAATGTTCCAAGAAGAATATAAGAACACTCAAACGATGTAAACATTTTTTGGGAACATAAAAGGAACGAATTTTTCTCACAGTTATTCTCTAGCCAAATATAAAAACTACTACTGTGTTCTAACAAATGTAACGACAATCCTATAATTATATTTTAGTGGTAGATACTACAAATTATAATTTTTTTTCTGATCGATTACAATATTTGAAGAAAACCCTGAGATATAAATTGAAAATACATTTTATTAATGCAGTGACTCCGTTTACTGACCACTAAGCTAACTTTATCGATTTACAAAGTGTATTATTCAATTAGTGAGAAATGTGGCCGTCGGCCGTGACAGTTGAAGTTTGTCGACGCGACGCTGCCGCGATAGTCATAAGTCATTTAAGCGAGCAGAATACTATATTTTTTGTGTCTCATAACAAAAATAAAAAAAAATAAAGAAGGATATCCCTCGGAGGATATATTTTAATCTGTTAGGGATGCTTATTTTTATTTCTGATTTTTACAGATGTTTACACTACCTTTAAATCGAAAAACCATTTTGAAATAAAGCAACTCCGATCGAATAAAATTCAGATAGTGATTTATCCAACTTGTCAGTAACAGTGACATAATATAATAAAACTATAAATTAACAATAAAAAGTTGGTCATTTCCTTATCTGAATTTTATACTAACGCATTAATATTTTGTGATTTGCTCTTCTTATTTACATGATATATTTTAAAAAGTTTATTGATATCAATGATGTAATAACCAATAACTGCCAGGACAATATATACTTATTTCTCTTTTTGTTCTCTTAAGTTCTAGTGAATTTCAGTTTCAAAGATGACATTCTTGGTAAATTCAATGTAAGATCATGTATTTCTGGAATTAAACAGTAAGTGTGCTTCATAACCTACTAAGCAAAAATGATTATCCGTAACAAAATTTCACAATGTGAAAACCAAACGACCTTCTATTCACATAATACTACTCTAGTCATAAATATATGAAACAAAACACCTACGGAAACTAAAACCCACTTGGATCATATCACCGAATTCGATGAAACATTAGTCGAAAACCGCGACCGAAAACACCAGTCGATCACTTTTCTATTCGATCAGCGAATCGTATATGTTGAAACCGCGACTGTCGACTGTCGTATAATATTCTGACTCCATCCGAGATATGAGTGGTATACGAAAACCCACACGTGGATTGCAAAACACAACAAAAAAGAAAAACCTCTTCGCCCACCTGTAACTCATTTCTACGTTGGGGTCGGATCTAGAGATTTTCTTGCTGGGGCCCGAAGCTAATAAATCGCGAAATTGAATCTGGACGAATAATATTCGCGTGAGAGGATATATTGAGTTTCGGTGGGCTGTGTGCTGGTTCATCTGCCTTGTACGTTTTTGATATTTTGTTTTCAGGACTGGGACGCAAACATAATTTTACTGATGGGATTCCGTTATTGAAATATAACCGCAGGGTACAATGATTAATTAGATATATTTTTCAGGGGATGAACAAATGCAAAGTAAACTCAAAACGAACCCAAACAAGTACAATACGAGAGTAATCATCTTCGATCTCTAAAAAAAAAAACACAAATTAAAATGATTGCCACTAAAGTTGTAATATTTATGTTTGATTATGAATATACCAGAAAACATTTTTCAATACCATTAACGAAGAAACGGACTACAATAAAAACTAATCATAAAGTTATTTGGAAGGAATCAGTGCTGCGTCTTGTAATGTTATCCAAAAAAGTGCTGAAGATGTAATTGGACAACTTCGAGATACACCATTGAGGATGATATAGTTTAATGTGAGTGAAATTTCATATCGATACATTTTCTTCAATTATTTTGTGTAGCATTAATATGAATGATATATATTTCAATCTTATAAAGAATGTTTGGTGTACATACTCAACGTGGAGGCGTGCATTTCTTTCAAATCAATGTTTATATGAAAATAGCTGATTCGAAAAAACTTTTCCTTTCGCCTAATTCGATGTTCATGTGAAAGTAGTTGCTTTGAAACGATTTATTCTTCCAGTTTGTATCTGAAAAAACTTCTGTGATTGCTCTACATATATTCATCTTCTTTTTTCCATTCTCTGGAAGTTTTTCACATTTTTTGTTTAAGGATGGGGAAATAAATAAGTAGTCAAGAAGCTTTTTTACTCTTGATGAAGAAAAGATAATTGAAACTTTCTATGTTTTTTACCACTTTTCTAAGTAGTAACTACTTTTCAGTTGGATTACCCGTATGCTCGAAGTGAAAGTACTATTCTTTCATTCCCGTATCAGGGATCACACGATAAAAGGTAAGACTTCGTTAGTCCTTAGCTCGCACAAGTTTCGACTTTTGAGGGTTGTCGCTCGTAGGGGTGCGACAGCTGGTTAACGGAAAAACATGTTTTTTTAAACAGATTCAATTGAAATAAGTGTCGTTTGAATTGGTCGATCAATTCTGTCAACATAAAAACTGTGTGCTCTGGATTCGACGAAGTCGACGAAGGCCGTATTTGCCAGGTTACTGATTGGCGAAGGTTCTACCAGTGAGAAAGTTTTCGAAGTGCTTGAAAAGATAGTAGTCGGTTGGCAAGATTGTTTGTTACGGTTTCACGCAAAAACTACTCAACCGATCATCATGAAATTTTGTACACATGTTCTTGGAGGTAT